>JBBPPG010000542.1:0-21225 GCA_038091855.1 Leccinellum luteum
TCCTTCCGTCCCTTGCCTTTCTTGTTCAGCCCCCGACCCTTGGAATACTTCGCAAGCTCCTCCGCCAGGTACGATTTCTGCGTTTTAGCCTTCTTCCTCTCCGCTTCGTCATCGCTGTCCTCGCCGCCTTCGCGTCGTCGACTAAGCTTCCGTATCTCGGCCTCCATCTTTTCTATCTCAGACCGACGTGCGTCGCTGGGGACGGACAGTGGACAGGTAGGTCAGCGTACTCCCAACGTGTTTCCTTGCAAAATGCTGCGTTACCTGGTCGATGTCTTTTCTTGCGCATGTTTTTCTCTGATCTTGGATATATCTGCATCTCTCTCCTTCACCTCCTTGTCCTTTTTTTTTCATGTCAATCTCGCTACTGCATACGGACAAGAACCAGAACACACCTTTGGTGGCGCTGACGTTGGCATGCTGTCTGCACTAGGCCTCCCGGACTTTTTGGGTGAGAGTGGTTTTATGGTATCGGGCATCGGTATTGGCAAGACCCGCGGGTCGTCGATCACTGTGAATCAAACGTTTCTCAAGAAACGTCCTTCATTACCGCGCGACACGCATCACGCACAATCAGGGCGTGCAATGTCTTTTTTCTTCAGCACGAAGGCTTCCTGATCCTCGCCCTCTGCACTGCCGTCATCGTCGTCTCCAAAGCTCAGTAATTTGACGTTCCTGTTTCGAAAAGGGATGTTCCGTCGATCACTTATGCCAAAAATAGGGATGCTCGCACTGACTTCTTAGCACCTCTCCGTCGCTCGGCATCTTCCCGTTCACGCTGCGCGGCTTCACGGGCACGTTGCTGTGCACGCTTTTCAGCGGCTGTGATACGTGGTACTATATCTGGGAAGGGGTTGTCCACGATGGAAACGGATTTAATCTTGGGCGGGCTAGATGAGATCGGCTTCAGCCATGCCGAACCGTCGACAAGAAGGGCCAAGAGGGGGTAAAGAGGGATACGTACTATAATGGTCTTTCATTCTCGCCGAGTTCTGATATGTCTGTTTGTTCGAATGTTTACGTCAAAGTAACACGAACACGCACCCATTTCCCCGATCTTCAGCACATCTTGATGGAATTTCATCAATGGGTGAACTCATGGACAATGAAAACATGGGGCGTACTGTACAGCGTATCACCGATGACCCTCCCGAACAGCGTGTGCTTTCCCTGTAATTCATCCGCTCGATCTGATTCACGAGAGTTCAGAAAAAAGGGGAAGAAACATGACGCAAGGAAAAAGACAACGCACCGAGCGTTATGAAGAACTGTGAGTCGTTAGAGTTCTTCGTCCCACTATTTGCCATCGCCACAAGCCCGCGATGCGCAAACCGCAGCCGGGGGTGGATCTCATCTTCGAACGGTTCTGTGGAGGGCGGCGGCGCGGCGGGTGTCAGACACACGTTGAAAATCCAGAATAACAAGTTCAACATCCGGTCACGTACCACCATAAAACGATTCTCCACCAGCGCCTGTACCCGTCTTGTCCCCCGTCTGCACGAGGAAATTGGGGACGACTCTGAATCGAACAAACAGCAGGGCGGACTGTCAATTGGCACGTGGTGCGGGTGGAACCTGGCGCCTCAGGCCTCACCTGTGAAAGATGATACCGTCGTAGTATCCTGCCGGTTGACGCAAGGTGAGCTGCGGGTCGGTGTACGAACGCTCTCTGCCATACATACCTTCGAGCGCAAGGGCTATAAAGTTCCGGCATGTTTTGGGCGTTTCCTTGGAGTGCAACGTAATATGAGGGCAAATAAGTCTTACATAGACCCTCTTGCGTACCTTTGACCATAGCTCGATGTCGATCTCACCAACGGTAGTGTTGAGAATGACACGTCCATGAGTTGGTAGAGCCATTTCAAGTCACTGACAACTTAGCACTGCCATTGCCAAATCAGATAGACATTTATGGTTAGGGTTTGTCCGACGATGCTACTTACTTACGGTACAACTTCTAGTAAATACACTTTGTGGGGGCGTCTGCAATGAGCAATATCTACTTCATCTAAGATGGAGCACCTCCACTGACAGCGTATGCGTGTTGATGTACTCCAGCCCCAGCTCCAACATCCATCTCCGAAAACTGTTGCTGCAACGCTCCAACCCCATCATATCCTGGCCCTTGTCCATACATTGACGATGGAACATGTCCACTTGCACTTCCAGGTCCTCCTCCATACACAGGTCTCAGCCCTGGCGGAGGCTGCGCACCGGGTTGAGGAGAGGGGTAACTATATGGTACCCCTGCCTGTGCGGGTGGGGGTTGCGCACCACCAGGAGAATCGCTCTGGTACTGATATGACCCCTGAGATTGCGATATGGGAGAAGTAGATAGAAGGTAGGATGACTGAACAGAACCATTTGGCTGTGACGTCACTTGGGGTTGTGAAGCGGCCTGGGTTGGCGAGAGCGACTGGCGACGGGGTTGAGCAATTTGGCCTGCTTGCGACAAGACGTCCGCTGGACCGTCTGTCACCCCAGGAACGGAGAAGAAATATACAGCTCCCGCGGGGTCTTTGCCTCCTTGGGCGTAGTATTGAGCCCATGCTTGAACGTTTGGATCCGTATAGGTAGTCTGAGGATCATACGCGTATGGTGGGCCGGATTGTTCCGGTCCAGGTTGACCTTGTGTTTGAGGCAGGGCCGACTGTGCAACCTCGGTTGCAGGACTGTGGTATGGTTGCTGCTGATGAACCTGGGTTTGCAGTTGGACTTGAGGTTGCAGTTGGAGCTGAGGCTGAGGTTGCGACTGCGGTTGAGGCTGTGCCTGGGGTTGATGCTGAGGTTGAGATGGAGGCTGCTGCTGAGGCTGAGATTGTGGATGCGGATATGCTTGTTGCTGGGGATAAGGAGATCGTGCAGGCTGTGGGACAGATCCACCGTATGGCTGAGGACCTCCAGCTGCGTACCCCTGTCCAGCAACATACCCGGGTTCAGCTTGCGGCGGGTGTGGAAACGAACCATCAGGGTAGCCAGGTTGAACAGCGTAACCATACGGTGATTGTTGCGGAGGAGGCTGCTGATCATATCCAGGTGTCGCAGCAGGGTAACCATATGGGCCCTGAGGACCGTATTCCTGATGAGCATAGGGAGGTTGTCCATGGCTATAGTCTGGACGTGGGCCAACTTCGTACACTGTCTGGATATAGGTTGTGGATCACAAGAAAGAGACTGATGGGACGTACTTCCAGTATGTCTTGCAAGACTATCTTCCATCATCCGATCGAAGATGACTCGTGCCTTAACAAAGCTTTCGTTCATCGACACAAGATCAGCTAAAGCAGACTTTCGATACATTATTATGTGAGCGAAGATTAAGGGTCGCACCTCGTTTCTGGCTGTATTTGTCGATAAGCTTGACGATCTTCGGCCGAAGAGACATGCAAATACGATACAGTTCCTGCCAAGGCGATTCAGGGTTACGACGGACGGACAATTTCGTGATTCTCGAACCTGAATCTCTTCATTATCTGCAAGGTTTTCTCCAGAAGTGTCTACAGTGCGAAGCATTGACAATAACCTGTCAACGTTTGCAGCTTGTTCAAACACAGCTGCTTCTTGTTCTACTTCTTTGGCAAGTTCGGCAGCAGTTGGCTCTGGTAGTGGTTCCTACGAGGCTCGATCAGACAAGAAACAACTATCCAGCTGAAGAAAACACTGACAACATAGTTTACCGGGAATATCCCGGTTCTCCCTTTCAGCTGGCCCCGCCACCAATCTTTGTAGCCACGGTCTACGACTTTGATGATTTCACCCTTTTCAAATGCGAGTTCTCCAGGTTCAGTAGGTTCAAATGTAAACAAAGCCTTGACACGAGTGATTATGGGGGTCGACGCAGGTGCTGGTGTAGCGACTGGATGCAATGGTAGTGACGAAGTGGAAGACGTAACAGCAGCTCTCTGTGGGCTTTTTGCAGGTACATAGCCCGGCGGATGAGAAGGTCCTGTGGTATTACTGGTGCTAGGACCAGCTGCCGAGCCGGAGCCGCTTGGAGCACCTGATGACTGCGCTGAGAGCTCGGTATACCCGGATCTTCCACCCTTATCATGCATGGACATCTCCAAGACGCGTTGAAGCTCCTCCTCCTCTCTCCGCCGAACATCATCGTCCACTGCAGGCGGAGGAGGCTCGTCCGGAGGCTGGAACCTAAAATCTTCAGGCACGAGTCAGAAACTGACGGAAAGCGCAGTGAGAAACTTCACTCTTTGCTTTCAAATTATTGTAACACTCTTCCATGACTCCGAGAGAAGGATCGTTTTCGAACTCGGCTGTCCACACGGCGACCAGGTTCAAAGCTTGTTTGCGAACCTTGTCGTGCGTAGTCTTAGGTGAACATATCATCAATACACATATCTACTACGATCGAATGTTATTTGTGCGCACCCTATCAGTGATCAGCTTCTCGAGAGCTTGCGTGAACGCGCGTGATGCCAATTCTCGGTGAAGATCGATTCCGCAGTTCTTGGATAGAGATTCCGCGAGAGAAAGGGAGTAAATCTGAACATTTGGACTACGATGTGCGAGACGTTTGATGACCGCAGCGGTGACGTTGCGAGCACTGTAGGAGTCGAGTATCAGGGCAACGGGTTGGGTCGAGAGAGAGGGAGAGAGAAAGAAACACGAACCCGGATTCACCTTCTTCCTGTACTTTATCGCACACGTTTAGAACGACCTCCCAGTTCTCGCTAGTCAAGTTCTCGTCCGTGGCTTTGGCTACGGTCGCGATGTTATGGCCGAGTTGGTTGCAAAGCCCTTGGCAAGTATGATGAGAACGCACCAACAATGTCATCATAAGAATTTATTTGGCCCGCTTTAAACATTGCAGCTTAGCGTTGTTCTATCCGCTGTTCAGCTCGCTGTTGTGATTGTTGACGACGAAAGGAACGTAGTTCACTGCGAGAGGCGGTGTCGCTATTCGCGGGGTGCATCGCCACCAATACCACTCTCGTCAAGCACTCTTTCTGTACTTGCCACTGGTTTCTCACTAAACATTATGGCTACGGGTATGTTCTACTTAATGCTATGTTACGTCCATCATACTGATACACCATGCAGTTCCACGAAATTTCCGTCTTCTTGAAGAACTCGAGAAGGGCGAGAAAGGTATCGGCGATGGCTCCTGCTCGTATGGTTTGGAGGATAGCGACGATATCATGATGACCAATTGGAATGGAACAATAATCGGCCCTGGCCATGTAAGTCTCCGTCTATGGGATCCTCCGATTCGTGGCATCGCCGGCTTATCGCGCACTCCAGACAGTGCACGAGAACCGCATCTACAGCCTCAAGATTCACTGTGGCAAAGAGTACCCGAAAGATCCACCCACTGTGCATTTCCTTTCCCGTGTCAACCTCCCTTTCGTCAGCCAGACTGACGGTAAAGTCGATCCTACGAAACTCAACGTCCTCGCTCAGTGGGGGAAGGATAGCAGCATAGAGACTATCTTGGTCGGCATACGGAGGTCAACCGTTTTCTCCCATGTCATTTCGGATCTCTAATGTTTCATGTTTATATTAGGGAGATGGGATCTTTCAATAACAGAAAGCTACCCCAGCCACCGGAGGGCAGCACTTTTTAAGGCATCGTAGCCACGCCAACCGTTGGCACGTCGAAGTATTAGCCGGAAGAAGAAGTGTAACACCACGAACAGTTCATCCGTTACTACAAGATAGGTTTTAGCATTGATCCTGCAATCTGTTTCGTTCTCGTCTAGTGATTTTTCGTTTGTATCGCACGACACCTAATGATATAGATTGGATCTGATTGTCTATTCCAAGGTAGGTTGGGGAGGAGATCATTGGTCTGAACCGGCATGGGCACCCTACCACTCTGTTGATCGACATCCTGGTTGAATTTGACGCTGACACCAGAAACGTGAGCGGCTGCCGGGCCAGACCACTGATCGATGATACCTCTTAATAATAATAAGTTTTCGTAGGGACTGATTCTCAGTCCTGGTAACCCTTGAGAGTATACCTCACTCTGCCACAGCTCCGTGAGATTAGTGAGTAGCTAGTCGATACTTGCGATCGACCATTCATACTGAGGAAGTTGGTAACCCGGCCGTATACAAAGGTGATAATACTAGAATGAACATGTTTGTTAAACAAGATTATTTCATTGGCCAACCATCGATTACGAGATTGTGTTTCTATAACCCATTCGCTAGATGCAAGAGTTCCAGTTGGAAGTGAAGATACGGTGCGATAACTGCAGAAGGATCCCGGCTGCTGCATGTGAGCATACGCTTTCTATCGTACAAAGCGAGATCAGTGGAATACTGAACAGTGCATTTGTCAGTGATCGATCGAGTTTGATGTCGGGAAGCCATAAATATAAAAGGAACGAATATAAAACTTACTCAGGTACCTCTGGTCACCCATATGTGATTCCGGCTTAAACTCAGGTGTGTGATGCAATGATTGAAGACAGAGACCGGCAAACGTGCGGCTAAAATGATCGAATTTCCAGCGCCGCCTGGCATCAGACATTGGAGGAGTGTCGTGCGTTTCCATGTTAATCGAACGGCAAGGTTCGTCGAGACAAGTTCCTTGGACAGCTGGTAGCGGTATGCATCCGTATCATCGAAATGAGCAAGCGTGGCTTTACAGACAACCACGGTGGTAAATCGTGGACGTCCAAAACAGGAACATGATGTGACCCGCAGAATCTGTCCGCTAGGAGGGAGCTGTCGTTTGTACGGACAGTGTCTAATATCCGTAGAGCTTTGGTCTCACAAAGTCTCATCACCATGTGTCAATCAAGTGCCCAACGGAGTAACTTGCCACACGGACGATGATGAAGCCGGGAATCCTGGCCCGACCGGCGAATGGCCTGTGTGCCTTAACTTACTAAAGCTTGAAGGCTTGAAGGCCTAAGGACCGTATGACACTTTGCTAGTGCCATTTACAGGCCACTTTTAGTACAACTATCATTGAATCAGGTTTGAACTACCGAGAAAAAAAAAGTGCCCAACTTGAACGGTGGCGTCGACTCGGATCTCGATCAGGGACCTCAGGGACCTCCAGGGATACGAGCGAGGTAAACTAGGCCTCGTGGGGACTAGCATCTGTGCAGTAGCACGTGAACAAATATTAAATGAGTTACAGGTGAAACAACATGAACGAACTTACAATACATTGAACGTGTGGCTGGGGATGGAATACTTATTATCTGTTTCCTAATCCCTACAAAGCCCCCTCCCTGGAACACAACACCAATAACAAAAGGCAAGTCCGGGAGCAACAATGCGTGGTGGCGGTTCCATGCATCACAGACTCGGAGTCTGAGGGGCGTTGATTTTTTCGCGGTCTCCGACCCGGCCATCGGTCCGGTTCTTTGAGGAATTTTGTGAGAGGCCGAACCGGAATGATTCAAGGTTATATTAGTTTCGGAGTCCTTAAAGGTTAACAGCGATGCGTTCTGAACACGTTCCGAACCTCACACAGGCGTTCGGTTCAGCGCTCCCGCCGAAATTTGAACCGGACCAGCGTTTCGGTTCAGTAAAAGTCACTCGGTTGGAACCGAAGTTTAGGACCGGACTGATGTATCATTATCTAAGACTCCGTTTCCCCTGTCTGAGGGCCGGAGCCACGTATGGCCTGGGCGTGCACGGTGCACAAGTTGAGTCTGCGAATTTCAGCGCTTGTCAGGATGGTTCAACGACCACCGTCACCATCATGGAGGTCGTGACCGCCCACTTATGGAACAAAGGAACTTCGCGGGGGCCGCGAGGCAGCGGCCTGGCAGTTGACCGTGCACAGGATCGAGTGGTTCGCGGGTGGGGAGATTTAGTAAGGAGGCTGCTTTTGAATAGGCAAGATACAACGATTCGCTGACCCAACGATTAACTTCAATCACCTACTATAATTTTCTTCTTCTCATGCGGTGCCAGTGAGCCTGCCAAGTTTGGCTAGCAGTAACCCTCTCCCTCTAACACAGATTCATATGATACTTCGAAACAAATAAGGTCCAAGTCACCCATTCGGCGACTAGTATTTGTACTACCTGCAACGGCACCTCGCAATTAGTACGATAAACTTGAAAATACAATTCGAGTGGAACAGCTAAATAAGAAGCAGAGCTAACTCAGGTAAGAATATTTATGAGTGGCGAGGACGAAACCCGTAACTACTATTATAAATAGATAGAAGTATGTCGAGGATAGTTCAGCAGGGTGACCATGATTGTGTAAAGGAGTAAAGGCTGCTAACAGTGCTTTCTGGACACGAGGGCAGTTAAATAACAGGGGGTTGGGATGGGGTACGACCGCCGGTGAAAGAGAGGAAGTGTCCACAAGCAACCTAATGGTGTTACGGTGAAGAGTTGTCAATGGTTCGAAGATCCAGAGGAGGGACAGGTGAAGGGAGCACACGCGACAGAGGATGAAACCACGGGAGCAAAACTTGATCGAGGACATTCAGTTCTCACTTGGGTTCCACATGACCTGTGGTGCCGTTTCAAGTGATTAATCAAGGTTCCCCGCCTTGTGAATGCCTTAGCGCAGGTCGGACAGACGGACTTCAAGAGGGCGTGTTTCTCCTTTATGTGTCTTATGAGGCTTGACTTCAGCATAGGTTGAGTTTTCGAGCATCGGTCCCAGCGGCAGGAATACACCTGTGAGCCAGACGAGGTCGTAATCCCATGTTTAAGTTCCAGATGAGTGGCAATTCCATCGACGTTCACCCTGTCGGTGCAGATCGTCCCGCGCTCTGCCCAACGACAAGTAAACACCGAACCGGGGACAAGGTTGCCGGGCTGTGTCGCATCCTGCTGGGAATTCGATGTTGAGCGCAAGGCATTGTAAAGAATGACGGACAAACATACACGTAAGAGATGCCCCTGACTATACTGGTCATTGGAGGTCAACACTACTGGAATATTCTCATCCAAAGTGTCGACAAACGGACGCCGGTTCGAAACTCCTTCGTGAAGATTTGTAACTGGGCCCATCGTTCCCTCGGCCCAACCCGACTCCCGGCAGTCCAGAAGACATTGATTGTGAGTAAAATTCGAACCACTAATCGGGAAAAGTATCTCCTGCATACAGACAGTAAGAATATAACATATAACATATATATGGCTCAGAAACAGACCTGGCGAACAGCCTCTGCTTCGAGGTGGATTCCATGTGCAGCCTGGAAGTGTAGCATGAATGTAGTCGCAGTGCGTTCCATGACCGCACCACACGGCTGACCACCTTCGGACCATTGGCATGTGATGTAATTGACACGCCTTCCACCATCGGTAGAAAGAGGGTAACATTGATGGTGGAAGTGAGAAGCGATAGGTTGAGTTGCTACGCTAATGTGGTCATCAAGAGGATGAGGCATCGGACGATCCACAGCGATATGAGATGGGGTCACAGTATGGACCGAATAAAGAGGGGGAGTCATCCCGACGGTAGCGACATTTTGATCTTCATAGACCGACGTCGGGTGGTGAGCTGGTGGCGAATAAAGATGGAGGGGAAGCACGGTTGGTCCGGATGATCCTACGTTGGTCTGATGCAGCATCATAGTTGCACGGTCCGTTGATGGGATATTACCGAAGGACAGTCGTGGGTCTGTTGGCTCTGTTCGCCAATCGAGGGTAGATTCCATGGTGCAGACAGTGAAACCAGCGAACCACCATTTTTTTTGAACAAGCCTTTTGTACCAAGACTGGGAGTCTGGGGCTGGATCTTATTATGGATGACCCGACGGGACCTGTCATTACGTCTTACAGAGATAATATCCGCTGATGGAACCCGACCTTTAGAGTTTCACGAGGCGACCACCTGGCATGGTCACCAACAGCAAACGCGAGTGGCACGCTTGAAGGGCTTTGCAATGCGCCCATAAAGCTGGCGGGCCCACCTTATTGATGGAAGTGATCAAGGGAAGCGAATTGGATATCGATCAGGTACAATCAAATAGTAGTACAGACTGTATCTCAAATTTCAAAGCGCCGTTGACACGCTAAGTGTTAAAAAACCTCAAATCTGAGTCGTCTAGTCGTCGCTGTTTCATACAGTCATGATACTATTACCACACCAAGGAAATCCCATTCAGACACGCAGTCCCGTCCGACTTGATGCATCAGGGTGGTGTCCGCCACATCACACTACATGTCTCGGTAAGCAGCAGGGAAAGAAGGTACCGCAATAAGTATGAGCGCTGTTCTATAAGAAGTAAGTAAGACTGCTAGGTCAAAACGTGTTTTGTTACAATGATGGAGTTCGGAAAGGGACCGAGTCATCGTGGTAAAATCCACCTAGTACGCGCGTATGTCACTGCGGCGCTGTCGGGGGACCATTCTTGTCAAGGAAATAACTACATACATTAATGGTAGAGTCTCCAACTTGGTAAGGAAGGATGAAAGAAGGACCTCACTGGTTGATTGACCATTACGTATCTATCCCTCTTAGACCCCCCCCCACAACAAATTAAAAGTTCCCAAACAATTCCCGCAGACGAACTCGAGGCCTTCGGACAGATATCTAGTAAACCAGTGCGGGTTGCCAGGGGGCTTGAGAAGCATTCTTTTGCCCACGAAGCTCCACCGACGAACTTCAACCCTCAAGGCCTCATGTTTTCTGGAACCAAGCCACGATGCATTGGATTACTACTTGTTATAGCCGGATCAAAAGGTTGGACCGTTCTAAACTACGCGAGGCTCGAGCTTCCATTTGCCCTTGTGGCAAGACAGCTACGCGCTGACAATTTATTATCCTGACAAGGAACAAGCGATTTGACGAAGTCCAGATACGCGCGACGTTCAAGCCACAGTGCTGACTTAGATGAATTGCTCACTTCTTCCATGGTTATCGCTGTTGGGGTGCGCCTCCTCTGCTTTCTGTCCATCCGATTTTCCCGGCGCATAGATAGACAAGTGTTGCAAAAAAAGAAAGAAAGAGAAAAACATGCAGAACGACTCGGAAGCACGCGCAACCAGGGTGACGGACGTATATATCACTATTGTTTACCGATCTGACCGGGAACCTTCGGAGGAGATAATTTCTCGTCGAGATCTAATACCATATAGAACCCATTTATCGACTGACGGTCCAGATCACGCTAACTGTGCGTTGTTCTCCTCGGACCGGGGTCGAAAGATGTGACTGCCAGTGCGGACATGGGAAGGTGGAAATCGTGAGAAATTGAGAATCCACAACTGACAGGGTGGCCAGCGTTTCCATAGTGTCGGCATATGTGCTTCCGTGACAAATGACGATGCGGCAGCCACAAAGCTGCCTGTGGAGATAACGTCACCAATCGATTCGAGTATATATATAGTTCCATCGGAAATTGTATTAACCACCTCCCCCCTAAAGTGCAATCCGTCGCAGGATCACGTACTAATCAGCAATTAAATCAAGCAAATTTCACCGAGGTATAAGTACTTAGATCAGTCAAGGTTGCGTGAGAAATTCCAAGTACATATAATATGGCCAGGTCAACACGGCGAAAACCACACCCACTGTGTGCATGTTGACTCGGAGGAGATGTGACCGATGAAGGCAGATGTGACTGTGGCTAGGACCTCCGCCGGGCCTCGTGTTGTCTATCCTCTCACTGATGTCCTTGTTCCCAACGGCTACCGCGGTGACGGCACTGGGTCGCGAAGCAGTTAACAAGATTCTACGCCACGTGTTGCCTTCGCCTGATCACCCAGGTGGCCCTTTTTGCCTCACGTCGTGGAAGCAAATCGTGACCCATTGGCTCGCCGATAGGGTCGGCATCACTACCCATCGGCTAGGTGAGCGCAGACCCCGAACACTTATGCACAAAACAATAAAAATAAAATAGAAGATTGACGGACAGCGATCAGTCTCCGGCTCCGAGTCAGGCTCATTCGGAGTCGTCGGTCCGCCCTTGCCTTCCCGCCGCCACCAATATTGTCGCCGCCATTGCACACCTCGCCATTGCCCACCCACGTCTTCATTCACCGTCGCCTCGCGTCCTTCGTTCCTATCTAGGCTCCCACCTTCACGGCCTCACTCACGGACGTCTTCGCGCTCCCCAGCTTCACCCCCGTCGAAGACTCGGATGCGCGTAGCGACTGCCGCGCGCTCGCCTGCCCTTGCACAAGGTTAGTGTACGGCGACTGCCATTGCATCCTTCACTTACCCTCGTCCTCGCCTTCCCTACGTCACCCCTCCTGTGTGTCTATGCAGATTTACGTGCGCGCGCGCACGCACTCACTCGTTGACCCGCCGTCGCCCTCGTTCTCTCCGCTCTCCTCTTCACCATCACTGTCGCGCGTGACGCGAACACGCGCTTGGTCACCCACGCTTGTTCTCGCCCGCGACACGCATGCGCCCCACCCTTCGCATGAGTGCATAAACGTGAAGGCGCAGGCTCATATGCACCGCACTCGCTCTCCCTCATGGCCCGTTCTCTTCCTCCTTTCCAGGGTCGCACGGCAGCGATGTCGTGATGTGAAAGGTTGTGAGCATACGCACGCGCGTGCAAACGCCTGGGTGTGAGAGTGAGGTTACGACGATGACAACGACGTTACAGTGGCTACGAGGAACCAACTCATCGATCAAAATGTTCCCAAATGAACACTGACCCTTGACAATGATCGTGGTCACATCTGTTGTTGTCAGGGATCCGAGACATGGGACCCTATACGTACGCTCCTTCCCACGTCTCCCAGATTTGCTAGTCTCCCATAGGCGCAGATTGGAAGATGGTCCATGAAGGCATGTGTACTCGGCGTTTCATAACGTTGGATGTCGGAATTGATCCACTTCTACCACACCACCTGATCTCCGCTTGAGGATCGGATCTTCCTCGCTCAAGTTGCGCCCATGAGGTGATTCTAAGGATATTGCAGACGAGTGCGGCGTAACCCACAGCAACTTTGAATGTCTATATAAGTTAGGTGGCGACGGGCCGACGCCAGCGGCTCTTTACTCATTTCGAATACATAAGTACATCGGCTTACTAGGAGAGACGGAAAAGTTCCGCTGGGGAGCGAAGTACCGTGCGATGACCAGGAGAAGGTTTTGAGGTTCGGGCGTTGCGTATGAGTATACAGATTCAGGTTCTATCCATGTGTGGATTGACTGGCAATGCAGCCCGTGTGCTACTGTTTTCCACAAGCTCCGGCCTGAGCCACTCACAGGTTAAAAGCAAGGTCCATATAATTATTGAATCAAGTGGGAGAATACAAGCCGAATATCGAGCAGTGCATCTGATCGGGTTTTGCGTCGGGAAACCATGCCTACCATGGGGCAATAGCACCTCCCGTCGTTCCCATCTCGTATTAATTCTGAAATTCCCGGAGGTTTGTGATTACCGCGTGAGCCAACGTGCATGTGCACGATGTAATGATCGAAGGCGCAGATAGTCGGGATGTGCAGACCAAATTTCCAGCACCTGTCCGAAATTGGGAGAGCGCCCATCAATCAACCAGAAGGATTCCTTGCACGCTCACGAAGATATCCTCATTACATTCATTTCTGTCATCGAGATGGAAAGGCATGGTTTCCAAACATCCAAGATGGCAGATCGTGAACGTCGAAAGCAACGACACGATATAAATCACATGACCTGCGGAATTGTTCGCGAAGAGGGTGTTGTCGTTTGCACAGACACAATGTCTGATATCGGGAATAAGCTTTGGGAATATGTGTCTGTCAGTTCAACTTAGACTACCTTCCGCATCGCGACCGTAGAGCCAGCTCACTAAGATTTGCCATGTGTCCTGCGGATAAAATTTAATGAAAAAGGCCAGCGGAGCATACTGCACAATGCGAACGATGATGAGACCAGAATCTTGACCTGACTGGCAAATGGTTTGCAACCCTGCGTATCTGGAGGACGGCATGACACTAATATGTTCAGACTATCATGATATAAAGTGAGATGGCATCAACAATGACAAAAAAAAGAACCAGCTCGATGAAGCATCAGGAAGACAACCATCATTTAGTCGAACTGCTCACCCCAGTTCTAAGTAGCCTGCGCTCAGGACTAGTAGGTACTGTTGAATCGAACTTGAACTAGAAAATAAAATAAAAACAAAACATGCCCGATGTGGCGCCGATCAGGGACGGGGCTTCAGGGATTCGCCTTGAACCTTCGCGCAGCCGGGGATACGATAGAGCCACCGAACTAGATCTCGTGGGGACTGACATTTGTTACGTGAACGGCGATCAAATTATAGGTGAAACAGTAAGAACGAACTTACACTGCAGTGTTGTGCGTGGCTAGCCCACAAATTGAACCCCTTACCAAGCAATTTTAATCCAGCGAGACTCGAGGGGGTAGACAGGGCTATTGACCATCATGATCTGTCTCCCCTATCAGAGAGCTAGCCTAGGCCACCTACAGAATGCGCATAGACAGGTAAACCTGACAATATTGAGCGCGGCCGTGAGTCTGCGAAAGCTCTTGTCAGTCTGGCGGTTACCCGATCGTCATTATACATGAATGACCGCTCACTTATGGAACAAAGGGGGTTGGCTGGAGCCGTGAGCTGGCAGTGATCGCACACAGGGATGCGTAGTGGGGTTACCCAAACAGGTGGGGAGATCCAAGGTAAGACGATCCTCTGGTTCAACAATTGTAATCAATCACATACCAAAAATTTCGTGCGGTGAGCCTGTCAACTTGAGGTACTGGACAGACTGGCAGTGGCGCGGCCCTCCCATCCAACGTGGATCACGGAACAACGTAGAGCATATAAAACAAACAGGAATGTAAATCTGAGTGGAACGAATAAATAATAAGCAGTACTAGAATATTTTATAAATGTTGAGCACAAGTGTCATAAATAGATGCGGGATGCACGTCGAGGGATAGTCCAGCAAGCTGGTCGAAATCGGCCGTGGCACGGCCAACGGCGGAAACACTCAGACCACGCTTTATACGGGTGACTACGTATGAAGAAAATGCCCAGCAAGAACTGCCAAACTGTGGACCGATGAGGTGGACGTGATTGTAAAAAAACTGGGCGAAAGGGCATGGTACTTTCTGGATACGAAAGTGATCCTACGATAAATAGAGTCAAGATGGGCTACAACCGCAGCAACCGGTACTTTATGGATGAGGCTGCAGGATGTGTTCGCGAACAACCTAAGAGGTGTCACGGAGCAACGATGAAGATGGAAGAAGGGGTAGATGGGCTCGCGGGAGGGAGGATGACGACGCTACGGGAGCAAAGCCTGATCGAAGTCTTTCTATCCCCACTTGGGTCCTGTGGAGCCTGTGGCGTCGTTTCCAGTGGCTCATCAAGGTTTCCCGCCTTGTGAACATTTTATCGCAGGTCGGACAGACGGACTTCAGGAGGGCGTGTTTCTCCTTCACGTGCCTGATGAGGCTCGACTTCAGCATGGATTGGGTTGTCGAACATTGGTCCCAGCGACAGTAATACGCCTGTGAGCCAGAGGTAACTCCGTGTTTACGCTCTAGATGAGGGACAATGCCCTCGGCATTCACCCTGTCCGTGCAGATTGTCCCGCGCTCTGCCCAACGACAGGTAAACGTCGACTCCGAGCCAGGAACAAGGTTGACATTGGGCGGTGTCGCATCCCGCTGCAAATTCCATTGTTGAGCGCGAGGCTGCATAAAAATGGAGGGACAAACGTACACGTAACAAATTAATAGGGTTGTTCGAGGTCAACACTGCTGGAGGATTCTCATCCTGAGTGTCGACAAAGGAGTACTGGTTCAAAGCCCCTTCGCGAAGTTCTCCATGGGCATGGGCAACCGGGCCCGCGTTTTCCTCGGCCCAGGTTGTCCCTTGGTGGTCCAGAAGATGTCCAGTTTCTTCCTGTATGCACTGAGTAAGAACACCGCATATAGTATACATAGTTCAGCACCAGACCTTAGCTCTGACATAAACACCGTGTACGGTTTCGAGGTGTGACACGAGCGCAGTTACAGTAGCTTCCACGACTGTGCCACACGGTTGACTGGCTCCCCATTGGCATCCAAAGTACTTGCCCCGTTCTGCGCCATGGTGGAAGCGAGCAACGACAGGTTGGGTTGCCGCACCGAGGTGCTCATCCACAAACTGAGGGATTGGACGATTGACGGCAATATAGTTCACCGTGTGGGCCGAATGGAGAGCAGCCTGAGTCACCCCGGCTGCGGCGGGTACTTCGTAGGAATACGGGAGGTGGTGAGCTGGTGGTGAATAATTATGGAGCGGAAGGACGCTTGGTCTGGACGATAACGAAGTTGCAGGTGGGAGAAGACGATCTGTAGACCAGATGCTATCGAAGGACAATTGTGGGTCTATTTGCCAACCGAGGGTGGAGCCCATGGCGCAGGCAATGAAACCATCGAACCGCTAATAGGAACAGACCCGGTTTTATAACTTGGTTTCTCTGGATCCGATGATTGGTGAATCGATGACTAGTTACTTACGTCTTATGAAAAACATAATATCCGCTTCATAATGGCTCGGCCGACCTACACGAGGCGACAGCCAACGGTAGGGTCATTATACTAGCTGCGTGGAACTTGTTAGTATGCCAGTGGTGCACGTGCTTTTCATGCGCGCCGCCGCGTTTTTCTCTCGTGTGCATGGAATTTGAAAACACGGCGCGACGTTGGCGACAATCACCGCGCAATTTGTAATCGTATTCGGTGGGATCCATCGTACGATATACGTCTGCTTGCTCCGATCCACTCCACGCTACCTTGAAACGTTGACTTTTATCGGTCCTGTCGACCCCAAGTAACAACCCTGCTACCAGCCTCGGGCACGTGTGACGCTCTCCTCTTCAAATTCTCCCATGCCATCGACCCTCACCACAGCGTCCATCTTTCACAGGAAAAATAAGACGAAGCGCTCATCATCTTCAGCATGCCCCGACGCGTCCGATACAGTCCCACGCTCTTCTATCGCCTCGTCCAAACGTGCATAGTCTGCACCAAGTTGCTGCTCAAATGTGGAGCCCACCCGGACACGCTGGCCCTCCTCGAAGGCCACATCACAGCTGACGATGGCTACAAAGGGCTGGTACTTCTTTGACTGAGCCTGATGGCTGCTTGCGGCGCGGACAAGGGTCAAGGTAGGGATCGATCGACGCACTGCCTTTGATCTCTTCCCCCGCCCTCAGTGACCACCGAGCACTGCTTCAATTCTACATTCCACATTTTCTTCCACGATGCGCTCACGCTTGCCGAGATGGCGACACATAACGCACTGGGCGGTTTCGAAAAGATCGGAAGAAAATTTAGCCGCTTCAGTTACGCTTCAGGATCCTAAACATTGGGCGGGAAAATGATGGCAACGGTAAGATGCGATCATGGTTTGATATGTATGAATGAGTGTGGTACCAAACTGCGCGAGTAGATCGAACTGATTCAAGTCCAGGGATCCGAATGGGTGGGTATTGCTACATAGTCATCATGTACAATGTGTGTTTTGATCAATATTAATGTGCAGCGGAAGCTGTTTTGTTCTTTGACCTTCCACATAAGCATACCACCCGCTGAGCTCATTACTGTCTAGACTCGCATAGTTTTGAGTGCCATGGATCGAGATGATAGAACCAACGAGGATGCTACGCAGGTAAAATGATATGAACGAGTTATCAAGGGATCTGTGCAGATGAGAGTGAACGCTGAACGAAAGATTGCATTACTGGGTCCATTGGGACCGAACAAGAACAACTTGAAGTTGCACCTCGGCCTCGTCATCTCATGTGAAAGTCAGCGTCGCGCTGTGACATATCTAAAGATGACGACTGATTTCTCCCAACAAAGCTCGGATAGATATCGGAAGCGCTCTGCAGCTCTCGAGATCTCGATGTCTCATGCTAGTGGTCCACAGCGAATGCGTCTCCAAGGTGCTTCAAGCTATCCTTCAGTCTACAACTTAAAGTATGACACGAACCGGCAACACAGTTTATATACATAAAACGTACGCAAAGTGAGAAAATAGTAAATCATGTTTGAATAATGAAACACCACCCTCCTCGTCGAATAGACTGCACAACCACATTCTGAATTTCTCGGTTACTTAGCAAAGATACGAGAACATGTGGAAGATAGAAGGGTCTAGGGAAAAGAGAAACGATACGCGATTGCAGAGACGTGGGGTGAGTTGTTACAATGGATGTCAGGGTAAGCAGGAGTCGCAAGAGGGATGCAAATGTTTAGGGACGAGGAAAGGGACGGGAAGTAGATGCGTGAGTCTGAGGGTCGTAGTAACCTGGGAGCATGTTTTGTGGAATGATGGAAGTCTGTGGCTCCGCCTGAGCATTGCTGTGGCACCGTTTCACGTGTTGCGACAATGTTCGCTGCCTTGTGAACGTTGTTTCACAGCCCGTACAGCCATGCTTCAGCTGGATATGTTTCTCCTTCGTGTGCCGTATGAGGCTTGACTTCAGCATTGGCCGTTTTACTAAGCAGCCATTCCAGCGACAAGTATACCGACGTGAACTGGACGTAATCCCATGTTGATGTTCCAAATGTACCGAGATATCGCCAAGCTTGATCTTGTCGTTGCAGATCGTCCCATTCTGTTCCCATTGGCATACTATCTCTGACTCGTCGACGAAATTGTGGTTGCTGTTGATCGATCCCTTGTAAAGATGTCGTATTAAGTGTGAGCTCTTGCCACACAAAGATGAGAAACGACATACCCACGATGATTGACTCAGATCAAGCTGATTGGAATCAATTTCTGTCACCGGTTCGAGGAAATGACTCTTCTGAATATCGGAACCTGAAGTTGAGAGTTTGCCTGCAGTAAGCTCTCCCACATCTCTGTTTGCAGATGATGCTCCCGAAAAAGGATCGCTGCTGGTGAAATCCAACCCACAGTTCTGGAGAGACCTCCCGTATATTAGTGACAAGAAGATGTAACTCCCGAGTGACTCCGTACCTGGTCGCTCTTCTCAACTCTGATATGAACCCTGTGTACAGCCTTCAAATGTCGCATGAGAGCCCCTTCAGTAGCCTCCATTGCAGCAATACATGGAACACCGCCTTCAAACCATTGACATACAATATGACCACCTGTTACGACTAGCCCGGGTAGGGTTAGTCGTAGACTCGAAGTGGTACTAAGGCTAAGACTGAGGACGAAGGTCAACAAGACCCTGGGCTGGGGGCGAGGGATACGAAGGTCGACTGGACCTGAGTAGACTGAACTCCGAGTGCTATGGGGATCGGAGGAGACGATGGGCTAAGAGTCTCAACGTTGAGAAGCTCTAGGACTGAGTAGGCTAGGCCTAGGAGGGACTAAGGCGACGAGGGTGGCTAAGAGCGATGATATTCGAGTAGCTCTAGCTTAGGGTTACATGACGCGAGTAGTACTCTATATATACGAACGAGATGGAATGCCAGGGAATGGCAAGGAAGCAAGTGAGTCATCCGCAGTGTAGAATGAGTCAGAAACTGCGGAGGGCTATGCGTACAGTAAGCTCGGATCAAGGAGATGAATCATCTGCAGTATGGACGGAATCGGAAGCTGCGGATGGCGGTGCAATCGGAAAGGATAGGAATGAAGAGTGGTGAGTAATCTGCGGAGGAAGTATTGGGAACGACGCAGATATCTATAGTACAGTTAAGTGGCGCGACTCATGGCGGAGTGTAAGAGGGAAACAAAGAGAGAAGTGAGAGGAAAAGAGAGCATATGGGTACATCGTAACACCACCAGGCTGTTCTGTTGCGTTTGGAGGGTGGCATGATCGATAACGTACGTTATCGGCAATCCGTTGAGTTGCCGTACCGACGAGACGTGGCGTCGTCAGTAGTGTGTGGGTCGAATGGGGTAATAGACTGTCCCTGACAGAGTGAGCGAGAAAGTAGGCAGACAAGGCGGACAAATCGCTTGATCCAGCATCGGAGTAGCCCTGTCTTCCGGATCCGTTGAACTTGAGGACGACGACTGTTCCACACCAGTACCTGGCTGCAGCCCCAGGGGTGATATGGTAGATGGCGCGGTTGACAGGGGCACCACGAATCAACGCGGAGGGAGAGTACCACAAGTGGAGCGGGAACCCGAGTGACTCGCCGTTCAGCCCCTGCGTGAGGACGATGCTCTCCATATGCCCGTCGGGGAAGTGAACGTTGACGAGCGGCTGAGGGCAGATTCCTTGCGAAGGAACCTGTGACGGGCGGCATTTAACGGTGATGATCCTTGGGCGGTCTGTGCAGCGTTTATAACGGCATCAATACAGGTGCAGCGACACGTCAGGGTAGTAACGGACCTTCTTCAGGGGAGAAGAGAATGGCTGAGGCCATGATTAACTGCTGCTCCGTAGGTGGTAGGGTAGCGATGATATTGTAATTTTGCGCGAAGGCCGAGGGGACACACTCCCTACAATGGCGTGGCCAGTCCTGAACAAGTGGTGCACATTGCGTGAGTTTAAGACGGTCATGTGGCAGGAGAAAGAAGCTCACGCTGCTGAGGTGCTCTGGGGTGCAGTACCAGGTGTTTTGGCAGCGACTGCACCACATAGACGTCGGCTTGCAGCAAACCGTGCACGGGTGGTTGATCATGGAGACAGAGTTCATGTTTTGTGGTGGTGGTGAAGAGAGACGATGTCTTTGAGGGGGAGTGGAGGACTCGGATGCTGGAACTGAAGACCTGACCTGATGGCTTAAATATTTTCTCGACAAAGAGCAAACGCTGCTCGACCCTTGAACAGGAGCATGTCGCGAATTCAGGGTGAAACGAAACGAAAAACGTTAAGTACATATTACCTTCAGAATTATTCATTTTGGGAAGCCAAGATCTCGATGTGCGGAGGCAGTGTAAGCCCACCCAACCAGGTGATTCATCCTTCGACGGCCTACGCATGACAGCCATAGCTTATGAGCTTAGTTGGAGGGTTGGCTCCAAATGAGCGCTACGTGGCCCGATGCGTTCGCTCAGCTCGGTTTGGTGGGCACAGTGTCGTGTTGCCCCAGGATGGGCGAGTTCCCGACCGGACATTGACAAGTCCTTGACGATGTTGCGTTAAACGACTGAATGGTTTACAAGGGTTGGTTTGCTGATAGGCTGGACCAGTGAATCCAATGCATGAGTTGATGCACATATCATGCATGACAGCTTCGACTCCGGTGAGAAGAGAAACCGACTCCGAGTCACTTTTGGCTGGGTATGAACCACCATCCCACTACATTCTCTCGCATTCAATCATGGATGCAGAACTGGCCAGGGTACAGCTTAGGGATGAGCACGGGTATACCCCCGGGTGTCAGCGCCGATACCCGTACCCGTACCCCGGGAAAACCCGTACCCGCCACAACGGGTACGGGTTT
>JBBPPG010000543.1:0-21205 GCA_038091855.1 Leccinellum luteum
ACTCGGTAATCAACGTAATCCTGGACAGTGGTCATTTTGGGTAGAATGGCCCACCCGTTGAATGAGTCGACCAACGAGATGACATGGTCAGACTTGAGTGGGATAGTATCGAGAAGTTTGAAGATCTTGAGCTCATTCGATCTCTCCCAAACTTTCTTCGCGATGTATTCCTCATTCGACTTCGTGGGTCGATACACCGTTAGGATATGATCTGGGTTCTGGGGTCGAGCGTCAGCTTGGCAAATAAGTGAAAAAAGCTTTCCAGGACCTGGGAAAGTGACGCCCATTCGCCGCCGCTCGCATCCACGATAACTTCCGGTTTCACCTCATAGCCGTGTGCCCTAAGCTGTGCGCGGTCATCTCTACTCCCACCACCCCCACTATCATCGTCATTGTTATCCGTACGAGCACGCTTCCTACTGCCACCACGGTTTGTGTTCTTGGTATACAACGGCTTCAATTTGTTTTCGTCGACCTTCTGGGCAAGATCGTGAACTGCGCGCTTCGCGATTGAGGGTTGGTCTTGGTCTAATTCCATGTGAAAAAGGTTGTACAAACAGCGCGCAAACTTGACCCGACCATCCGCGTCCTTCAACGATGATTGCGATGTGTTGTAATAAACCTGCGACGGTTGAGCCTCCGAGTTGTTTGTTACATAACAACAATACATACCTCTTTATCGACCTCGTTCTGAAATAAAGTATAGCGAGTGACTTCGGCATTGTCAAAAATATAGAAGGCGCAGAGGACAAAATTCTTCTTTTTGAACGTGCTCACGAACTTGTTTGCGAAACGGACGATAAAAGCCCCCGTCGTAAGCATCCGGACAAGATCCATAGGCCATGAATTCTGTGCTGTGGAATTAACCTCCACAAGCAGCCGAGGAAGATTGGATTTTAGGATGAGAAAGTCACTCCTAGGATGATACTGCCGTAGTTCTTCTTCACGTTGCACGACAACAGTGATAGGCCATTCCTTGTCCCTGCAAAACCGTGAACATGGAAGGAGGAAAGCAAGTGAGTGCTTACTTCAGAGCGAAGACCGTGCCGTTCGCAGCAAGGAACGGGTGAAAGAACATCGTGTTCATAGCTTCTGCCTTGAAAGGGTTTTTACGATGCGCATCCGATTTCCAATAATTTTCCCACTTGAGTTTTCCAATAGGAAATGTAGTGAGCATCACCTCCAACAGGTCAGCCTCGCGCACCCCCTCCTGAGATCCGTCGTTGGTGGTTGAGCCCTCGGAACGCTCAAAATAGCTTTCAGGGACTATGTGATGCACTCCAGACTACACTAACCGTCAAAATCGAACAGCAGACGGAAAATAGAGGAAACGCGCACATCCTTGGGAAGACGTGGCTTTCTTGCCAGCTTCTGCTCAAAAATGGTAACGAAATCTGGGGTGTCCCAAGCTTCCACTATCTGGTTCCCTCGGATATCGCACTCTTCGAACCTTTCCCAATTCTTTACTTTGAGGAAGATATCATTATAACTTTCTAAGCCACTGCCACGACGAATTGGTTCCTGATGATCTTCAGGAAGCGTATTCGTCAGATATTCTGAGCCTGGGAAAAGAGATGTAAGAAATACTCACTGGGCTGCTGAACAAGGGTTGGACTATCGCAGGGAACTTCAACAACGACGCGTAATGGTTCGAGTACCGGCAGACACAGGAAATTGGCCGCTAAAGTAACCCCTTGGAGTAGGTCACCGTCACCCATCTTGATAAGACTCTCTCGGAGTTCGTTCTCATCTCCAGATATCCTGTATAGGCGTATATGGTGGTTGGCTACGCTCCTCAGATTCGGTTGTGCGTCCTTGATGCGGGGTATAAATCGATCGATGCCTTCACCCGGTTGGATTAGAATCAGAAAACTGTCGTCGGGACTGGACCCTCGTAACCAACAAACGATTGTCAACGGCGCATCTGGAGAAAAAGAACCAGGATCAATTGCCAGGACCAGCTTGGATCGCCTCTGCTACATACCCACTATGATGTGGATGTCGCGCTTGGGTGGTGGTTCCGGGAAAACTTCTGATAACTCATCCGGCCCCTCCAAGCACTGCGCATGATCTGAGAGGATAAATTTGCTGAGATTCTCTTTATAGGGTTTTGGTACGGGATCCTTGGGCTTGTAAAGAGCGAGATCATCTGCGGCCACGTCGCGAAAAGCTGGTTTCTTGTTCTTGATAGCCTCTTGAAGATCGCAGACAGTCTCTGTTTTTGATATCTTGACCTGGAATATCGCTCTATCATTTCCAGAACGGACCCAACAATTGAGCGTGAGCAGATCCATGGTGTGGCTGTCTGAAACAAACGGACGCAAGGTTGACTTGACAAGTGATCGCGGTCACAGCTGAGTCAGCAATATCATGTGATGAGTCTGATTTCTCTTCATTCACATCCGTCACTTCCCGGGCATATGCATCCCATGTTCCCGGGCCTTGGCAGCAGGTATCCTACCATGCTCAGCGCGCCTCCACACCTGGGACACTTCTCATCACGGATGCTACATTCATCTCCCATGACGCAGGAGGATAGTATGCCCTCATTCCAGGCATCTATATAAACGAACAAATTGACCGTTGGAAAAAGGTATGCAACATATCTGTGGGTCGTATCCAACGTTTGAATCCCGACCCCGGTACGATAATTAAGTCACGAAAGTGGACCACGCCAAGGGATCGTCCATTTCCCCCCAAGTCTGGGCGCTTGGATGCAGACGTCCTTGAGATACATGTACCGCCCTCGCCATACTGTCGTGGTTTCCGGCCAGTCGAAGGCACCGCGATTGAGGCCCGAGGACAGGATCAAAGAGTAAATGGTTACCTGGTGAACCAGTTCCTCCAGACGGTGTCCAACGAGTGCACAGATAGACAGGGTGGAGATGAAGATGGCTGCACGAGGTTTGCGAGGGTGATCGTCAATGCGGTCGTGGATGTTGTTGGCGAAGCTGCGTTGGCTTCCAGATCAGTCCCTAGAGCACTTGTCAAGATAAGAAGTTCTCTGAGCCGCAGGAATCTGGGCGCTGTGTCGTGTACTCATTTTGTGTTATACCATCCATAGTAACTGTTTCTGCTTCGAACACCCTTCAGCAGGCTTCCTTCCCCAAGCTGGAAACTTGTTTTCTCGAAGTACTACTTCAAGTTCTTCCGGCATCGAAACGGTTGCTAGAGCGCGCGGGCGTTCGAGGATGATCATCGTGATGGTATGTAGTAAGTACTCGTTTCGATTTTGCGAAAGACTTTACTTCACCGTTTCCACTGTAACTTGAATTGCATTCTACCTCGATCTGTGCCTAAAACCGTTAATTTGGACTTGGTATGTGACGCCAGATGTACATGCAAGGCTCACGCGCTGGCCGATATGCCAATCTTCAGCGCTGACATGTGCACACAACACTCACTCTCCGAGTTGATCTTGAGCTCCGACGAATTCAGGGATGCAAAGGTAGTACTTGTTGCTCGTCCTCGCGACAGCATGCTCAGATTACCAGACCCCGAGCGAGTTGCCAGTGAGTTACTTGACCAAACAATATTACTACTGATTGTCTCAAGTACTCCCAGTTCGTCGAGAGTGACTTCCAGTCTTGGAATCTCGTCGACTTAGCACGCGGCTGCATATTCAAATAGGTACGTCACTTCCTTGGGATTCAAGATCGTATGAATATACGTGATCACACTGGCTGACCTATGTGCGCTGGACTAGCTTTGGCTAAAAGGGGGCCGTCGCCGGGTCGGAACATAGTCTCGAGCCGTTCTGAGAAGCGCTCTCTAGTGCCGGGATTAACTGGAAAGCATCCTCTTCCCGTGTTTACCCGAATTGCCTATCACGGCTCGAGACTAGTACTGGCGGGTAAATAAGGAATGATACCTTGTCGTCTAGAGTCCAGACCACACGGAAGTGAGTAAAATCAGCACTAGTGATATTTGTGCCTAATCTTGAGTTGCATGCATCGTACAGTACCGTCTACGCGATTCATCGAAATGCTCACCGCTGAGAGCGAAAAGTTCAAACTAAGGATTGGGGGAATATTATTACCGATTGGT
Organism: Leccinellum luteum; assembly: GCA_038091855.1. Lineage (NCBI taxonomy): Eukaryota > Fungi > Basidiomycota > Agaricomycetes > Boletales > Boletaceae > Leccinellum > Leccinellum luteum. The sequence continues at coordinate 4,048 of JBBPPG010000543.1, forward strand.
GGGATCCAAGTCTCTGAAAGCTCCGAGAATTGTCCGAGAACACAATGAATCAGCTTTTATTCTGGAATGGAGACATCCAATCGCAAGTCGATTATTATAATGCTCTGCCCGATAATTCCCGACCCAGCTGTATTGTTCCGAACCGTCACCCACATCGGTACAGCCCGGGCTAGCCCGCTCAACGCTTAGCTCCGAAGCCTCCCGATTTCACTGCCCGGCATCCATCAACCTTGAACCAGCAGGTCAGGTCTCGGGTTGAGTAATTTCCGTTCAACGGGACATATGGGCGGTGTCTCTACACCGAAATATGTAGAACGTGTCGTTATGATTCGATACACATATATCCTTTTTCACCTCTGATCTGATAGTGACCCTCACTAGCAGTGGGTTATCATCGAAAGTCCCGGTGACGACACTTGTCAAGAAGGGAGGAAGTTTGCCGTCGGCTGAATGAATTCAAATGTACGTGCTTCACGGACGTGAGTTAACTGGTGTGATCATCGACTGATAAGCATCGATCATCGATCATGATATGACTCGGATTAGTTTAACGCCTTGCCAAGACTGAACGAAAAGCCTTGGGGGTTATCAAATTGACCGTACCTTCGCGCTAGCGAGATTACTCTACCAGAATCTCTCTATGGCGTGTTACACTACAAGAATGTCCTACTAATAGTACTCTAATAGTCTATAGTTGTACTGGAAACTGGAAAGAATGGGAAAATATGGGATACAGTGGGTCTGCTCTAATAATGTAGGATGACTCATCTACGAAATCCAGCTTCCAAGAATAGGAAGTCCCGATGGGAAGAAACCCGATGCGGCTCGAGAGAATAACAAAACGTTAAGTTTAGGACGTGATTCCATGATAAACCTTAACTTTCATGAGAAAAAGCTCCGCGAGAAAGAAATGTCGCGACCCACCATTATTGACATCCAGAGTGCCACTGATCTATAAACTGACATTTCCATGAACAGGACAGCTCTAGCGGACGAATGTCTCGAGATACTGACCAAGCTCTTCATCTAACATGTAGTTTCTTGACTTTTCTGGTCATCCTCGCATCTAGAGGGCTCAACTTTGCCAGTCTCCTCATCCTGCGGAGGTGGTGGAGGTGCGTCCGCTGTAAACCAAAACACTGGATATCTGCGTTGTATGTTGTTGACTAGGAGCGCCACAACTAGGGCGAGCGTCGACGAAAGAAGTACAACGGGGAGCAAATACCAAGATAACTCCAAGAGTGCCGGATTGACAACTGCCAAGAGTGCCGTTGCTCCTGCTGGAGGGTGGAGGGTGTGGGTGAATTGCATAACGACAAGGGTGAGCGAAACTGCGAAGGAGGCAATAAGCCACTGCAGGTCGTGGCAGACATTAGGAGGAATGAATTGAGATAGTTTTGCGATAGATACACCAATCAATGCCCCAATGAAATGACCGCCAATGAGCGATCTGGGTTGTGCCAGAGGTCTATCAATCGAGCCGTAGATCAATATGGCCGACGCGCTCTGAAAAAAGGACACTCGTTAACGATGGGCACGATGATAAGGCTGTCAAAGTATTCGACACTTGCATAGCTGGCAATTATTGGTGGTACCGCTCGTCGCGTGAAATAGTGCGCCTGGAAGACACCCTGGATCAACACCAGTCCGACAAAAGTACCAACAAAAGACCATATAACGGCAATGGGAAATGACAGAGGACTCTGAGGGGATGAGCGGTAGCCCAACCAGCGGCTAATGAAGGGAGGGAGTCTCGAAAGTCGGTGGTGTGAAGGCAAAGGTGCCATGCTCGGCGATAAAATTTTGCTCACTTGAAAGTTGACGGGTTGACGTCGGTTCCTTTTATCCTGTTGCAGAGCATCGGAGTCACGAGTATCATCTTGTAACAACCCGGTCGGCTTGCCAAATAACGTTTAAAATGGCGTGCATGCTCACGGAACACTGCCTTGGATAAATTTGTATCGAAGCTGGTCCGTTAGGTGTTGCCGAGATAGAGGCCAAGAGAGCGACAGAGTTGGTGATACGATATGCAGTGGCACTTACCTAAACATTGGTCTAGCCTTGGTCTTTTTGAAGTTTTGCCTCATCGCTGCCACAAATCTAATTCTGTCAAGAACGACAACAAGCACTGACATAGCCACTTTTCAACTTCAAGTTGTCCTGGATATCCCGTAATTCCCTCCTCCGATTATTCTGGTTACGCTGAAAACTTACCATAACATAGATCATGTTTGGGGGGACTTATCTCGCAATCCGAGGTTGTATCATCAAGTTATCCGCGACGTTGGCTTGGGAAACTGGGACACTGAGTGCTGCGGACATCCCATACACTTTCCCTTGGTTGTAAACGACTACGAACCACCTAGCACCTGAATACTGGTTTTAGATCCTTCCGATCGGTTTCCAACGGCTCGGCCTGGTCTGTGGAAGGGTCGTCTTCTATGGGAAATGCTCATCTTGCAGTTCCACGAGGGCCATTCTCCCACCTGTCGCCAAAACCACGTATGTGTATGATGTTTCACCGCTTTCCCGCCGCTAAAAGATCTGCACATGCATTATGTGATCAGCAGTGCAGTCAGTCAATCAGACGGTTTGAGCAAGAGCAAAGCCATTATCTCGACGACGTTTCTTCCCGCTCCCCATTTCTATCGGCGACACCACTTCATGAACCCAGTTAGCGGTAACTGTGGGATGGATGTATGATTCACCGTTTAGGGCAGTGTCTACATTCATCGTGTCCAAAGGGGGAAATCATCTACCCGTACGCAGAGTACGTCTACACGTTGACGGCAACCTGGATTTGGACAAACGAACGGTTCATTAATAACAAGCCTGAGACAAGGGGGCCGCAAAAGTCATGGTGCTGGTAGTTATCAGAGAGCTTATCATGATCCATAGAGTGGCTTCCCTGCCTTGGCAGTTCGAAGAGTAGAATCCAAGGCCAACGCCTGGCAAATACCTTGATGAAAGATGATCGATGAGTTTCGTCGGCTCAATAATTTTCGTCACACCACACGACGACCCTTCATTTTCGAGTGCCTCGAGTAGGCCAAGATTCGCAGATAGGGTAAGCCCACCAGGTTTCCGCGTATTTTCCGCGTGGATGCAGAAATCACACCATCGAGTGCGGGAAGGTGTGGAGAGTCCCAGTTCAAGGGATGAAATCATCGGACGTGGGCACAGTCTGCCATGAGTCATTCCCGGCGGGCTGAACTCCCACATGCAGGAACGATGCAGGGCCTAGCGTAAGAGTTAAGGGCGAAAAAGCTGCTACAACGTTTTCTCTTTCTCAATATGTCACCCTGGAGGCGAGTTTTTAGAGTGTTTGCGACTGCTCTCGGCAGGCCTCTCGTTCCTCACAAATCATCAAGTCTACTTTGAGTGCAGCCCTATCCAGTGCTACTAATCCACAGACAACACAGTGATGCACAATTACGATTCCATCGGAGGGACTTCGACGGGCTTATGCTGGGTGACCTGTTGCGGAAATGGTCCTCGAATGATTCTTCCCGGCCCCTCTCTGGTGCGATGTTGGCCCAAATCGATGATGTGACTCGGACAATTAAACGATTTCTGCGTCTGCGGTCATCCAAGGCGTTTCGAAAAACACTCATGTCCGACGACAACGGGTTGCGAGATGACACGCGGGTTCCTGCAGGGTTGCCACGTAGCCATGTTGACTCATGGGGACGGTCCTACTAGAGTGAATGCCAAGGACGAAGAGAACGATACCAAACGCGTAGAGATCATCACGACGCGATGATGCCTCCCCTGTGCATATAGAAAGCTGGAACATGGCTGACGTACAGGTTCAACCCATCACCCTCTTCACTGGGAAGTCACTCCCAAGGAGAGGTCATGTGATTTTGCAGTAAAGCTTAGATTATGACTGGGAATGAGTGCATTACCACAAAATGAAACGCAGAGAGTGATCCTGTGTTCTAATGAGCGAGATCATAAACCATGGAAGACATCCCGGCGGCGCTTGCGAGAGTCGAAAGAAAACATGTCAATTAAGGGAAGAGGCAATTTAGCGATGGGGAGATGAAGCTATTCTCCGCTGCTACGACAACTTTTCTGGCAACCGATGCGGGCACTATTCCTGAGTTTAAGTGCCGTTCTAGTGGAGGGAGATTATTTTGTAAATTACCGGTGCTAACAACCGTTATTCAGAGGAGTTCGAGGGACCATGAATTCATGGCTAAGGCTATAAAGAATTCAACGGTCATGAGCGCTTGAGCTTCGTTTGGCTAGAATGCAGACCTAAACAGGGAACGAGGCCGCACGGCCGCCCAGCTAACAGAACAACAACATTAATCAGCAATAACTTCTGCTTGTTCCAGAGAGACTGCTACGGCGCTGAACGACATACCTAGAGTACTGTAAATGTTCCTCGTCTGCGGGAACGGTGGCCTCGTACCTTATCTTGATTGTGAGTCAGAGAGGTGGCTGTGTAATCCTTTCATTTGCACACATAAAAAAGTGTCACATCACAGCCATCCGAGCAATACGGGTGTGGTGTTTCAGTTCGCATGCGTAAAGGAATAATGCAAGATTCACCAAGTCGTTGTCTAGGGTGCTAGTTTTCGTCGCAACCGAGTGCGGACCTTCTCCTGAATGTGTCATGTAGGCAAACTTGATCAAAAAGAACGTGAAAGACAAGCTCATGATCTTATCCTTGCTGTATCAAAGATCTAATGGCGTAAGGCATACACTTTAGGCGCACCTGTTGGATCCCGAACCATAATTCATGTGATTTGTAAAGGTCCTTCTTCCGACGATGCATGCTGTCCGTTGTGTAGAGGTTCTAGCCCGTCCGATGAATGCACTGCATGTAACGTATTGTCCACGAATATAAATTTCCGCGGATCGGAACTTACATGTAAGATGAATGAGTGCCTGGTTCGAGATCCTTGTGCTGAATATATCAGGCCGCAGGCGTACCTGCGGCTGAGGCATAGGAAGGGTGATAATAATCGTACGTCATCCAACGAGCACGTTCCAGATTCATTTCCACATCGCGGAGCATTGTCGGCATTTGGGTGACTTGCGTGATCTGAGCGTGAGTGGGTGATGCTGACAAGAATGAGGTGTCATCGAGAGGGGGATCGGATTCCGAAAAGAACAGTTCAGTGTGTCCAAGCTAATTCCAGGCCTTGTGTTCGTCCTCGATACTATCCTTGTCAATGAGCGCTGGATTCTTGAAAAAGATAGTTGAGTTGTGAAACCTTGATGGAAAATTGGAAGTGTCTGCGGGTGCTTCAACCGTGAATCTGAGCACGAAACCATTGGAACCAAGACTGAAAGGCAAGCATGAGTTCTCACTCTCGTTTATTGCAGCAATTGGGGGTGTCGTAGTAAGAGGGGCCTGGGGGAAACGTTATCCATTTCGGAGTCGTGATACTCAGATAATTCCCATCGGGACCGACGACTATCGGCTCAATGGTCTAGTCGCATGATACGTGCTTCGGGTGTCCCCGCCATCCAGATGGTGAAGATGTACGTGACCCGGGTTCAATTCCCGGTTGAGCCCTTTTTTTTTTCTTTCCCTGTCATGCTGACTCCGATTCAAAGCGTCGTAAAGTTGTCACGCTAACTACAAAGAATGCTTTATCGCGGCACGCCAACGATCCAACCTAGTTGATATCCAATTCCTTGTTGACCACGAAGCCCTACGCCCTTTTCATTCTTAGCAAGCTGTATGGACCACGAATACGATGTCTTGGGCGGGTACGTTCCCGTTTTCCTCGAACATCTCGCAGACACTCGCGCACGTCTTGGGTTGAGGGTAGACCCACAGGCGTACGGGAACCGACACAGTGCTGCTGATGCCCTCCACGAGGGTGCCACCGACTCGGAGGTGGACGATTTTTCAGACTGGACGCGCGCCGAACGTGACGCATTTTTTCGCGGTCTCTCGGTGTACTCGCGGTGGCGGCCGGATCTCATCGCTGCTTCCGTGCCTACGAGGAGTGAGTGGGAGGTATGGATGTACTTGGAGGCGTTGGAGGAGGGTGCTGCGGGGTTGGCTGCGGGGCAGGATGGCTTAGAGGACGTCGAGATGAGCGTCGACCAGCCGGTCTCGGGCTCTGAAGATACGGACGAGGACACGGATGAGGACACGGATGAGGACACGGATGGGGACATGGACGACTGCGCGGGAGAGAATGAGGGAGAGATCGTGTGCAAACCCGCGCTCGAAGTCAGTCAAACCTGGATCGATGTAGAGGAGCAGATGGCTGCATGGATTGTCCGCATGGAAGAGCCGTCTAGCGAAGAGGACGAGGCCCCCCCACCAGCGAAGCGACCACGAGGCCCGGGGCGGGTAGGTTCAGACGAGGATCACATCGATGGTCGTCCTCCACCGTCCAAGTCAACACGCCGATTTGTTCGGAACACGTATGTCTCGACCGCGCAGCAGCGGGGGGAGGTAATGCGTCGTCTGGAGTTACCGCATCTTCTGGTTCTGGATAGCATGGTGAGGCAAAGCGAAGAGGCGAGGCTGGACGGGAGCAAGAGCCGAGAGAGGTTGGAGTCTCTAGCCGAGCTTGGAGATGAAGAAATGGCCAAGACTGGTGGCGTGGAGGCGTCGAGCCTATCAAATCGGGCGAATACGCCACAGGGGACGAGGACGTCCTCCAGAAACATGGTGATCGACCCGGGGGCATTGGCTTTATCAGGAGAGATGGATCCCAGGGGACAACAGCATGTAGCTCGGGACCCGAGCGAGAGTACATCGGTAGGTTGTACACCAGCCCAAGCTTCGTCCTCGTTGCCCGAGGGTCCCTCTCAGTCTACATCACTCAAGGTATCTTCCAAGCCTCTGCTTCAACTCGACACTGCCGGTGCGAACCAGGCTGCGAGCGTCGAACCGGACCTGTCACTGCTCAGTCCTCAATCACGTCGTCGCATCCAGAAACGACTATATATGCGACGAAAAAGAGCCATTCTTGGTGTTGTGGACACAAGAATAGGGAAGCTCAAACCGGGCCCGAAATCGGAACAGAGTAAGACGCCAGTGCCGTGCTTCGAGGAGCATTCTGATGCCGAGACGGAACCGGATGAAAAGCGCAAGGTGGACCAAGGAGGAACGAAGCTTCCATACAAACTAAAGGTCTTATTTTCCGAGTTGGACGTCGATACTGCGTATCTTCGTAGCCAGGGCATGGATCTATTGAACCTGAGCACATTAGGAAGATTGATGGGGTGCGTTGCGGCTTTTCTATGCATAGCTACTTTGGCTCATATGTCTAGACTATATGGCGGGGACGAGTCAGACGAGTCAGACACAGTACAGTCGATTGACGCCGAGCTCGTCCGACATCTGCAAGTTGTAATGGTATCTTTCGTGACAGATGTGATACACAGGGCGATCGTGTGGAGGGAGAGGGAAGTACGGCTGAAACAGCGGTGCCAGGCGTGGAGATCAGGAAATCAGGTGTGTCACCACTTCACGCAGAACTATCATTGTAGAGTCTAACTGCCTATTGTAGATTACCATCGGCGCCATCGAGCACGCCGTAGATCTCATCGGAGCACGTTATCATAGTCATAAAGAGTATTTCAAGTCTCTCGAAGGACTTGATGACTCCCCGACCGAGGACACCTCCCCTGAACCCGACTATGGAACCGATTCTGAATCGGCGTATTCAACTCATCGAAGGGTATACACTCCGCTTGTCCGCCCACCAAGTGTGTGGAAAATGAGTCCACTGGTCTCCTTCACGCGAACGTACGAGCAGGAGGCGACGCGATCACGACGGGGTCCGAGCGCAGAGGTGGACGATGACGATCTTATGGCTGACGAGACGGACGAGGAGGCGCTGGCGGCGGAGCTGAGGGAAGAGGAGGAGATGGACGTGGCGGATATGAAGGTGTCGGCGACGACGGAGGAGGCGTTATTAAAAAGTATTATGTAATAGATTTGCAGGGTCCGTGCGTGGTGAAAATGGAAGATTGTGATGGAGGTAAAACGATTAGTTGAACGCGCAGCTTATCCGACAAATTAGCCAAAGTTTTTGTTGGTTTTTCCATTTTTTTTTCTTCTTTTTCGCTTCCCCAGCTTGACGAGTTTTTGTCCTTGGCGAGCGCCGTCTGCGCCGTTGTTCTCGTCGTCTTCATCGTCGTCGTTCGCATCCTTCGTGAGTTCCGTCGTCGTCGTCATCGTCGTTTCCGTTCCGCAGTGCGCGTATCATCGTTAACAAGGCTTCGTCTAGGGCGTGGGCTTTGATCTCGTCAATCTTGGTCTTGTCCTTAACCCTTTCCCAACCTTTACCCTCTATCTATAAGCAGACCTCTCTTCTCCCTCTCGTCCCCCTCCATATCTGCTTTTTGTACGTGTTTTTTCTTCTTCGTCCCCCTTCCCGCAATCACGCACACACATTCGTTTGTCTCCATTTGAGAAGTGTTCAAAAAGTTTGCTCATATCGCACTTTTGACACTTCTTCCTCCTTTCCGTTGCATATCTTCCCCAGACCACACCACACACGCTCCCTACCTATTCCTCTGTTTTCCGAGGTCATTCTTTCTCTAACTTTTACCCCTTCTCTGTTTCATTAAACTTCGTTGAAACTTCCTTCGACGACTTTCCGCCGTTGCCAATTCCCCCTCTCCATTCCCTTTCCTCGCAACCGGATCTTATTTCAACCACACAATGGACGACTCTCAGGCGACCTTTGCAAGTCACTATCCTTACGGTTTTGACCTCGACATGATGAAGGTCTGCTCTGTCCGTTCACGCTTCCTTCCCACCCCTGACCTCATCTCTATCGTTCTATTTCCCCTTTCCAGAGGTCCATGGATTCCGTCGGTGGCCCAGACGCCAAAAAAGCCCGCTGGTCTCCTACATTCAACGGCACGAGCCCCTCCAATGGTCTCACCGCTTCTGCCAATTCTGGTACTACCAGCTCTAATCACGACGCATTCGCCAACTATGGATACGGCCCGCAGGCTTCCATTTCTCAATCGTTCCAGCCCAGTTCCTCCCCCGGTTTTACGCACAGCGCCTTGTATTCTACACCGTCCCTCAGCATCAACACGGCCGTAAACGGCCAGGGCATGCAAATGGGCGCACAGATGAGCCCCCACGCAGGGGGTGGGTTCACCCAGCAACAACAAGCAGGTCAACAGGGCCACGCAAACGGAGCAAGCCCTTACAGCGCCGGTGGATTCGGTTATGGTATGCTTGGCATGGGCCTTCCGAGCGTCGGGATGTTGGGTGGATTCCCATATTCAAGCCAGTCCGGTAACTTCGGTCAGGTATGTCCAGCCGTCTGTGATTGTGCTTGGTGTTTCACAGCTACTGACTTTTTTTTTGCAGCAACCACGCCTTCCTTCGCTGAACGTCAATATTCCACCTACACCTGGAGCATACTCCCCCGCTGCTCTCTCCGCCGTCATGCCTGGCCACCCTAACGCAATTGCACGTACGGTTTACATCGGAAATCTGCCTGCCACTGCCTCTGTCGACGAGCTCCTCAACCTTGTTCATTTCGGACCCCTCGAATCCATCCGAGTCCTGCCGGAGAAATCCTGTGTATTTCTCTCATTCCTTGATGCTCAAACGTCAGCCTCCTTCCATGCTGATGCGACGATTAAAAAGTTGTCTTTGCATGGCCAGGAACTCAAGATTGGGTGGGGAAAACCTTCACCCGTCCCGGCCCAAGTACAGCTAGCGATTCAGCAGAGTAACGCGAGTAGAAACGTCTACCTGGGTGGGCTTGATGAAGGGATGACGGAAGAGATGTTGAGGGACGAGCTTAGCCGGTTCGGCCTGATCGACCAAGTTAAGATCGTGAAGGACAAGAATATTGGGTTTGTACACTTTTTGAGCATTTCGGTTGCCACAAAGGTGCGTGCTGCGCATGCATGTGATTGGTCTGTCTCACCACACGTTCGATCTCTAGGTCGTCAACACGTTGCCTACGGAGCCTGCCTGGGCTGGCAAGCGCGTCAATTATGGAAAAGACAGATGCGCATATATCCCTAAATCACAGCAAGCTGCGGCTCAAGCTGCTCAGGCTGCCGCTGCGCAGTCTCTCGTCCACTCTGCGGCCCTGACGCCTAATTCTATGACACACTTCGGAGCAGGGAATCCATTTGGCGGCCCATTTTCTCCATACGCAACGTTTTCACCGGATGGCATGGGTTTGGCTCCTGGCGGAGGAATGCAAGGACTCAACAGAACAGTGTACTTGGGGAACATTCACCCAGAGACGACGACGGAAGACCTGTGTAACGCTATTAGGGGAGGTGTACTACAAAGTGTGCGGTATATGCAAGACAAGCATATCGCGGTAGGCGTTCCGTGAGCTTCTTTCACCCTCTGATTTCTGATTGTATTATGGTGCATGTGTCTAGTTTGTTACATTCGTCGATCCGGCCGCTGCTTTCACGTTTTTCCAGGTGTCTTCATATCAAGGCTTGACCCTCAACAACCGTCGCCTCAAGATTGGCTGGGGAAAGAATTCGGGTCCGCTTCCACCTTCGCTGGCATTGGCGGTGCACTCTGGCGCCACACGGAACGTCTACGTTGGTAATATCGAAGATTTTGAATTGTTCAATGAGGAGAAGCTCAAGAGGGACTTCGGGGAGTATGGCGATATTGAGCTTGTCAACTTCCTCAAGGAAAAGTAGGTGTTCATTCATCTTGTTTTGTGCTCATGCTCACGACTTTGAACCGCAGGAACTGCGCATTCGTCAACTTTACCAACATCTCGAATGCCATCAAGGCAATTGATGGAGTGAAGAATAAACCCGATTATGCTAACCTACGAATTGCACATGGCAAGGACCGGTGTGCTAATCCGCCACGATCTGGGCCACAGGGTGGCACGAGGCGTTCAGCAAGTGAAAACACTATGAGCGGCGGGGGCGCAAGTTCACATGAGATTAAAGATGAGGAGGACATCGTTAGTGTGGCAGACGGCATCGGAGAAGAGAACGGTGTTGCTAGTCCTGGCCCGGAAATCTCGGAAATGCGCGTCAAAGTCGAGCACGAAGCCATTAATGGCGCGAACTAACTCATGACATGGAGTTCCCCACGGACAATATTTGCATTGATACCCCATCTCTCCTCCCTATATGCGTCCCTCGGTCTCTTGTCTCCTTCGTGTCGTTCTGATCCAATCACAAAACATCGGCAAGCTTGTAAAGACGTCTAACCAAAACAAGTGGATGAGATCGATTTGGCTCCGGATTTCCGTCTCCATCGAATACCGCGCAATTCCGGATATCGAGCTTACAACCCCGCCCTCCGTGCTATTCCGCATATGGTCTAGCTTGCTCCGGACGCGATGAGGGGACGTGAAACACCTTTGGGCTATTGGTTGACTCTTTCTTTATTCACTTTGGCTTTCGCGACTGTCGATACTTACGTTCCTACTTTCTGTTACTTTATCCACTTTTACCTTCTTTCTCCCAATATCATCATTTTTCATCCTCTTCGATTCGATTTCTGTTGTGCTTGACACATTCCTTTTGCGCTTTGCAGCAAGTGTGTCCGTCTGGCGTACCCCGCACTCCACGTTCACTCGACTTCTAATCTTATACCTGTGCCTTTTATTATCGCTATCGTGACCATGGGCCCCTTGGCTTTGTTCTCGATTACTGTCCTCCCCCCCTGCTCTTCATGGACTGTACATCTCTCGCAGGCATATACGTTACCCGTGGTACCCCAATCGTACACATACCTCTCGACGAACGTGCTAATCGATTCTATTTCTCGCGTTGTCGGCAACAACTGAGCCATTGTCCATTTTTTCCTATCTCCTCCGAACGTTACTTGAGTGGGCGGTCTGAGATCGAAATGAATTCCGAGGCGAGCATATTTTCCCTCATTCATTTGTTGAAAAAAAAATCCAGGTAATACAGTATCACGACAGTTGGGTGGGTTGCCATTACGTGAATACGGGACCCATGCCGAAACTCGCGTTCGAATTGATGAGGAAGCTGGTGTTTGATTGGGTGAGTGCTGTCATTCCTCAAGCGTGCAGGTTACCACTTATGGCCCCCAGGGTCCTTCTCTGCTACCCTGGTACGACCTACGACTATTTAAGAGTCGGCGCAAGGGCCATGCATCCGTGTGTATCTAAACCTCTCTACCAGGATTTCCCCCCTCCTCTCAAACTGCACGCCCTCTCTCGAGTCCCCCATTTGACTTTTGGCGTGTTCTCTCTCTTTCTACGGACTTTTATACGTCTGGACTTTCATTCATTTTAATCTCTTTTTTTTCGATGAATTGGAAAATGGATTTTGACAAGACGAGCTTTTCGGTCGACTGGTTCACGCCGGGGGACAAGTATGCCCCGAAGCGTCTGTCATTCCCGAAATCTGCACGCATTAGTATAGACGACTTTGTTTCAGACTCTCCGGTGCGTAGCGGTGACCTCGCGTGTCCTGGATCTATTGTTTGTTTTGAGCTGACAATCATCCTTTGTCTCGCAGTTGAGCTTTTGTTTCACTCCCGCCGGCGAAGTCGTCCCGACTCAGAGATCTCGCGCCTACTCTTTCGTCGACACGCTTTTAGAAGAGAGGGCGTCTGGCTGGGCCAACAGCCTTCCTCCGTCGCCGCTGGTCCCTCCACCAGAAACATATCCCATGTATGATCTAGACGCGAAGACGTACGTGGAGGCGAGTTTGACCGACGAGCGCACGTCGAGTCTACTTTCCATTGCGAATGATTGCGCATCGTGTGGGGTTGAGGTGGACGTGTCGTGCTTGGAAGTACTGGACGAGCAGCTCCTTGTCTCGCCCATGGAATCTTTCACAGAGCTGTGCTGGGCCGAGGCCATCCAGGATGAGACTATTGTTATGGCTGTGTTGCCGCCGCCGCCGCCCTCATCATTGCCGCAGCCGCAGCCGCCGCAAGCGGATATGCAGCAAAAACACGTGCGCCCCCGTTCGCGCTCGTTCAAACGCGATCAAGAAAGCGCGTTCTCCCCCCTTTCTTTAGCCCTGGATGATTATCCAGGAAGCTTCGAACGCACGCGGCCGTTGGCCGCCAAAATAATGCTCCCACTGGAAACGGTCAGTCTGTTTCATGTCCTCGCCTTCTTTGTAGCGCTCATTGTGTGTTTTGCATCTGTGGGTTCTGTGCCTTGCTACTGCCCTACTAGTCCCCGCACGCCCTCTCCTCACCCTTTTCTCAATCACACGATACGTTATCGACGTTTCAAGAAAAACGACCCCTTGCGCATATCATGTACACTGAACCTGATGGGCGCTTGCTCGCTTCTCCCGATCACCAAGACAAGCCCTACTACTATCATGGTAGTTCAGATGTGCATCCGCCGCCGCCGCCGCGGTGGCGTCTGGAGAAGCGAAACTTGCCGTTGACGACGACGAAGATGGCGGTCACCCCACCTTTTCTGGAATCGCCCCGAGCGTCCTCGATGCCGCTCCTTCGACCGACTAAATCAAGTCATGCGCTGCGCGCCATTTCGGATGCCTGTCATGCGACGTTTTCGCGTGCTCGCAGGAAATCTCCCCACTATACTGATCTTGCCTCTCACACATAACTTTTTTCTGTTGGCTGTTATTTAGCCGAGGTTGGTGCGCCTGCGTGTTGGTGCGTCGTCAGTGAGGTTTTGCCTATTTAAATATTACGTATATTAGCCCTGGACATATGCGCCCTCCCCTCTATATCCCCCTACTACGGTATACTTGTGGTGTCTAAGCTCTCCCTATATCCCTCCTCCCACACCTCTTCTTTCTCTCTATTATTCGGAGAGATAGGCTACATATACTCGTACGCACGCTCATTTTTAAAAAGACACTCGTTCTACTCGAAAGTGCTGATTATGGACTCGCGTGTGTTTTCGTGGCAGGTACATGTACGTATACATGGCAGAGGTATGTAGGGTTATCGTAATGTAGCGTATACGGAAGACGCGGTCACGCACTCTCGCGGTCGTCAGGGCGCATATGCTGCAATTGATACGCGTGGTTAGCGAAGACGTTCTGTGGGGACACTGGGGAGAGGGACAAGGCAGACGGAGAGGGGGAAGGACAGAAGGTGAGATACTTGGCCGATCAAAGTCAGTGGATCGTAGCAATATATCCCTTTTCGATCTTAGCCAATGTTGCCGAAGGCGTCATTAATGTGTTGTCATCGATTGATTGGTTGGCAGGCTGCCAGCCAATACCAGCTACTCATTAATGCATTCGCCGCTTGGCCTCGTCTCCGGTCACCATCATTTAGTTCATTTATGTCTCAACTTCCTCCCCAGAAGGGCCTCCTATAGTGTAATATAGAGTTAAGTAATTGATTGGTCGAGGACGACGACGGATTGCTTCCCGACTCCTGACTCTAGCCTTTTTTTTTTCAATCTTCTAGGTGGAAGTTCTGGCTGTCGTCGGTGAGGGATTTTTGTCTTGCTTCTTCTTCTTCTCACTCAGTGTCCCGTAATCCAATAAACGTCGCGGAGCGACAGTACTCGAGTGAGAAACGGAGGTACGGATCAATGCATCCGAGGAGACTGACACTGGGTGTCTTGTCAGGCTGCCAGTGACTGGCAGCTGTCAAAGGTTGGCGCAATGGCACCGCGGCACCAGTGCTGACAATCTGACACAGACACAGGACGCACGGTTAGTCGAATTGGCGATTGGACGGCGCCGCTCTGGGTACCTGTGGGGTGAGGACGTAAAAATCGAAATCGAAAGATCGTGGCCGGAAGTTTGCTTTATCCGCGGACGCACCAGTGACTCGCACACCCAATTGCAACGGACGAACAGGAACAAGTTGTCTAGCGGTACGTTGCATTGCATTACATGAAGAGGCTCGGCTCCATTACATTTTGCACGAACTACTACATAATCGTCGCCATGCATAAATTTGGGTGGCGTCCCCGCGCGATCAATTCAAGATCAGAACAAACAATGTGCTCCTTGAACCTTGTTCGGCGGAACTCGAGTTCTCGGGAATATTCACGTGCCTATACGGACCTGGAGACCGAAGGGATTACTGTACATAGAGACTCAGAGTTCTCTCCATTTCGCAGAACGCCGTACGTCGTATGAATATGTAATTGTGAGAGTCTGCAACGAGCGCACAACTGTCGCTACGGACCGGACGGTGACGCAATGCATATCCAACGTATGCCATCATTGCTTCAAGCCCCGGGCCGGTCCAAGCACTCTTATAACTTAAATAAGCTCCAAGTTGACGGTTGGACCCACGATCGTGACAGAATATCATATATACTATACTCAAAGTTGCAGAGTTGATCCGGACTCTTCCAGTGGGTGTGCCGTCGGAGGAAAATATAGTAGGCCAAACCCAAACTGACCATAGATGATGGATGACTCGGGCGTTCTCGAAGTTCGCGAACATTGCTAATATAGCCTTGACCATGAATGCGTTGATGTAGATGTGACTCGCAATCAATTGCGGACGATAGATACCAGATCACGCTGATGTCTTGCAACCCCGATCGTGATAACCTCGGGGTACGATCGCAACTAGCGATGATTCGAGTCGAGCGAGATTCACAAGAGGGGTCGAAGAAGCAGCGAAGAGACGCGGAGAAAGAGAGAAAAAAAGAGGGATCCGCTGTGACGGCGCCGCCTATCACTTGGCACTGATCAGAAGACTCGAGAACAGGACCTATTCCTAAAAGGGTATGGACCATCTCGTTCACGGACCCTTGCGTGAGCGTGACGTGCACGTAACTCCTCCTTATCGACCATGAGGCAGTCCTCGTGGCGTCCCAGAGAGGACAGATAAACATACTCGGGACCTAACTTGGCGTAAGCGCGTGTGTATTGACCAATCTCCTCGGTCCAGGATTCCAATATTCAAACGCCAAGTGATTCTTACTTAGATCTATACACAATTCATGCGATCAACGCGAGCAGACTGACCAACGCCTCCAGACTATCCAACCATCATAGAGCGAAATGTTCACCACGCCTTCAGGGTATCATGCTTCTCCCGCCATCTTCAAGACGAACTTAGACTCGGCGTTTCGTTCTGCACCTGCTCTCACGATGGTGTCGTTCTTGTCGCACGGGAACAAATTCTCCTGTTCGCCATCTTCGTCCTCGGTCGACACGATCAAGTACAGGGTTGCGCTGATGTGGCGAACGCCCGTTAGTCGCGAAATCGTGCGAAACCACGATTGTGGGTACGACGTACCGGTTCGCGTCCAGACCAAACGACTTGCAGGCACTCGCGAGCACCTTGGCGACCTTGGTCGTGCTTTTTGTCGTAAACTTTGATTCCTGCTGCGACGGCCGATGTGCGACACGGATCATGAGTTTGTGGAATTCACTAGGCTCGGCTTGGAGTTGCGTTCCCATCTCAGGCTGGGATCCCGTAAACACTGGCGTGGGAGGTGAGCATTTGTGACTCGCCGCATCGGCGAGTGGCGATTGAAATAATCAACGTACTGAGTTGGGAGGAATCAAAGGAATTGGGTCGACTTATATTGCCAACTGCATTCTGGTTCTTTTCTTGTTTCACCGGGTTGCCTATATAATCACGTTGAATGAATTATGCAGACAATTGATACAATGCACCGCGAACTTGGTCCTTGGAGCTGTTCAGCCGACTCCGTGTCTGTCTGGGAGAGATACTGTTTCTCTTTTTTGACTTTAATTTCTTTATCCAATAAATCGATGTGGATCGATCGATACAAAGTGATGTGGGCAAGGCGTGACTACCCACCTGGCTGCGATGGTTTCGGTGGTGAAGCAAGAGGGGGAATCTCCGACCCCGCGGGCACTTGGGACTCTCGCTCAGACGCTTCACCTTCACCCTCGCCCTCGTCGTCCACATAATCGGACATCAGACGACGCCGAACGCGCAACCTCCGCGGGGTAATAATGGTCGCTTTCTTTTCCAGAGGCCCTTCTTCGCGTTGATTTTGAACTGCATCTGTATTTTGATTGTTCCCATGGTCTGACGGCGGGGCATCTTCAGGCTTGTCTCGTACGGCTTCCTTGCCGTTCGGCTGCCCGCTGCCAGCCTCACGATCTGATCGTTCGGGCGCGTTTTCATTTTCATTTTCGTTCTGGTCCTCGTCGTCAGCGTCCGCGGCTAGTTTTCGTTTCAGGCTGCCTGTGCCACTCATTATTGAGCTACGAAGACGTCTTGCAAGACAACGAAAAAAAAAGACAAAGGCGTTCAGCTCACCTCGACGCTGTAGACCCTCCTCTC
>JBBPPG010000544.1:0-21201 GCA_038091855.1 Leccinellum luteum
GGAAAGAGGCTGAGCATGAGATCTGGAATAGTCCGGAGTCACGTGTTTATTTTTGGAAGTCTCCGACTCGACTTACCACCAAGCTTTCGTATATGATACTGCCTTCCAGCTACCCTGCACAATGCTGCCAGTGGTCACTTACTATGTCGCTCATTCCCCTGGGACTCCAGACTCCTCCCTCAACGCAAACTTCTCCTTCAACCGGGACTTGGAGGGCTTATGGCTCACTGGCAGCATCACAACCTAATCAAGCCATGGCCGCTGTGGATCGCCGTCGAGAATGCCATCCAGTTTTCTATTTTACTGATGGGACAGTGACATTCATAGTAAGATCCGTGTTCCTTTCTATTACAATTTGACACTCAGAGAAAAAAATCAGGTGCTCGAACCGACTCAACATACCATTTACCGTCTCTATCCTGGCCTTCTTTCTAAACATTCTGCCATCTTTGAGACTATGCTATCCTTACCTCAGCCTGACTCGGAGGGGAATCAATTGCCTGAGCTGGGTAGTCAACAGAACTCAGAGGGCCGGTCTGATGAAAACCCGATCGTCCTGCCCGGTGTCGTGCGGCAGGAGTTTGATCATCTACTGACTTTTCTATTCGGCTGGTAAGTTCTTACGCTACTAAGGACTCGAAGAATAATTAATTTTTATTAGGTACAGCCCCGATGTGCACCGTCAAGAGTTTCTGATAGCGGTCCTCAAATTATCTGATCTATACCAAATTGAGCGGGGTTTCCAGTATGCTCTTACAGAACTCAAACGGCTGTCGTCTCTCGATGACTCTTTGAAACTCGAGCTCGCACGCCAGTTCCGCATCCATGAGTGGGCCGAGCCCTCATTTCGAGCATTGATGGACCGCCCTGTTTGGTCCATAAGCCGTCTTGAAGCCTATCACATGGGAATGGAGTACTTTTGGACCTTGGTCACGACCAAGTCCAAAATAGATGACCACTACCGTGCTCTGGCCTACACGGAACCTGCGTTAGAGCAGTCTCCCGAGTGTGACACACCGCTGATGTGCACATCCATCTGGAAGGAAGAATGGTGGAATGGTGTTGCTCGCCACCTCCTGCACCCTGAAACCCCCTGCCGCAATTCCGCAGGAATCCTTGGCCTCCTGCGAGAGGCTAACTTCGACGGAGGTATTTGTGCCAGCTGTAAGGCCGGGATCTTGTCGAGGCTCCAGGATTCTGCTGCGCTTGGGTATGAGGAAGATATGCAGGACGTTGCAGCAGTGTTGATTATGGACGTTCAGATCAGTGGGTGACTCGGAATAGGTGGTCTTTTCGAGCAGTCTTTTTTGTTCTAACTAGTCACTACAAATTGTTACACTGTGCGCGCACACGATCGCTGACTCGGACAATATTCTTGCGCTATACCGTACTACTCTATACATTGTGCTACCCGTTGCGTGATTATGTGCGCGCTGACTCAGATCTTTGTGATTATGTGCGCGCTAGCACTCAGGCTCCCAAATGTGCGCGCTACCCCCCCAAATGTGCGCGCGCTACCCGTTTTGTGCGCGCGTATTTATTGTGCAGTTTGACCGCCATAGTATATGACTATGGCTGTTGGAATTATGTGTTCGTAAAAGGGTCCATGCACACACTCTGACTCGTCTGGCGGAGGATTGGGAGCGGTAAATGATACATCGAAGAGCCACACGGACGGGAGGAGGATAAGGATCTTGGAGAGCGACATGCTTATCGCAGGCAACACAATGTAGTTGTGGCTGGTACCGAAGCAACATGCCTGGAAACTTTATATGCGGTTTAAATTTCTCTTTTACACAGCAATAGCGCGAAAATCATGATGTGGAAGCATCGCAGGTACAACTTGAATGATCCAGCACAAGTAACGGCGGCGGCACTTGACAACGCGCAAAGTTAAAGATTAGTCCTTTCACTAGATCAGACGGTGCCCGTGTGTTCTAGTATACTTACATTGTATGTACCAAAAATTGGAGCACATCCATGCGTTACTGAAGCCGCACCATAAAAACAACTTGAACATGGTGTGCGATCGCGCGCACCGAAATCAGCACCTTATGTAATTATTTGTGATATCTAAGCTGTTGGATCTCCGATATCAATCTTCGCATGCGCCACTATCATCTTTCATAGTAAATTTTGGTTTTAGTAGCTATTGTTTAGAAGAGTAGGAACGACTGTCTTCCTACTCAAGGGCCCGGGAGACTAGATTTTGTTCAACCATCCCGAGAGTTGGCTGTTTCCAACGTTTTCGTCGTCTTTCCGAAGTATTTGCTGCATCTCGTTCTGCTTTCCATGCCTCGAGTGCCACTTGGTATTGACTTTGTTTCACATAGTACGTGATCCTTCTGCTTGCTTCTATGTTACGGCCGGTTCTTCTGCCTGATCCCGCCACTCAGTACTGATTCCTAAGTTCAAAAAGTGCAGTTTTCAAGGAATCGTATGGCACAACTTGTACCACTTTTTCTGATTTCTCCCATTGAGATGTCCCATCCCAAGTGTGAAAAGTGCAATAAAAGTGACGCACAAGTCGAATCTAAGAAAACGAGTGGCCTTGAGCGACTTGTGCAGCCTTGTGCCTCAATTTGAAGTGCGGATAAGGCCGGATAAGGCCGTACACAAATTACGGATGCACTCATACCCGCGAGGTATACATCTCAAGTTGATACCAGTAGACATTTATGTTTTGTAGCTACACTGGAATGGAAGTTGTTATGTCTATGCAATATCTACTTTATGAGAGTTTATCTGGTTGTGTCAGAATTATCTAGAACATTCGGTCTCTGTCTAAAACAAAAACTCCAGGCAATCTAGATAGTTGATGTATCTGAAAATCGAGATACATAGCATGCGTATGTAAGACCTACTGCAGTCATGATGGTTCCGATGGGACGACACTCTCGATAGATCCCGACATGAATGGATATGCTTATGTCTTGTTTTAGCAAATTTTGTGATGCCGTCCCCATCATTTGCGCGCCATTAGAGCCTGCTGGTCTTGGACCGACCCTTGTCGACAATAAGTTCTCATGATCCTTGATCTTGCTTCTCAGAGCCCGGGACGGACTCGACAGTGCCAATCACGGATCGCCAAATGGTCACGCCAATGCTTGTATGTGTTCATATTTACGTTCAGTCGTGGAGACGTAGACCTTGTAAGTGGACGATCACAGGTTTACACTACCTGACTGACTTCTGTCTGCAAGGACGATGACTTTGGCAATTATGCACTCGGGCCCTCGTCCACCTCAACCGTCTGTGAACTGGATGAGTATCTTCTTCTAGGGACCGTGAATACAAACACACCTCTTGAGTGGTGGCAAGACAACCGCCAAACGTATCCCACGTTACACCGAATGGCTTTAGACTTTCTTTCCGTCCCAGGTTAGTCTGTTGTTCTAGTTGCAGCGTGACTTGAGATCCTCAATCATGACCTCACAGCAACATCAACTGCGGTGGAACGAGTCTTCTCACAGGGGCGACAGCTCCTGAATATCATCAACGAACATTCCTAATGTGAGACATAAAAACTCCACTGTAGATGACGCGGGCAGCGCCTCTGTAAAAAGGATGGTCAGCTCAGCACAACAACAATGCGGCAATGCACATACTTGATTTTGTCGGTGAAGCTCGTGCCAGTGAGGTTCTTGGCATGGTGCGGAAGGTGGCTAGAAAGTCGACAACACACGTCGAGAAAGTCCCTCACAGGTTCTTGTTCAGCTACTAAGCGAACATCGAAGTCGAAATCAACTTTCCACAGAATATATTCATCGTTCTATCCACCCGGATAGATACCTGGCAAACGCCCGAACACATACAGCACCGTCCATTAAGATAGCACAAGCCCCTATTCTTCCCCGTATATCATCGCCTTAGAGTTCCCGGCATCCTTGCACCGGCATCCTGGTATGTACTAGAGCACCCCAGGGATCATCCAATATCTCACCGTTCGGGAATATCGGTCCCATTCTTCCCGGAAGCGCTTCCGCAGCAACCCGTCCTCCCTCCGGCACCGCGAACATGCGACCAGCCAAAGCAGCATGATTATTGCGGCTAACGAGCCAACGAACAGCTTGCCAAAGGTTGTTCCGAGCCAGCCACAGCGCCGCGCGAACGAGCCTGGTCCTGTGATCACGAGCATGAGGCCGAGCGCACTCAGTCCGGCGCTCACGTAGCTCGGGTGCCGGACGATCGCGTAAGGTCCAGATGTTACGAGGGTGTGGTCCTTGCGCACGGACAGCTCGTACGTGAATTGATGTCTCAGGGTGCGGAAGCACCATATGCGCCCGAGGCTGCCGATGACGATCAGCACACATCCGGCTAAAAAGTAGCGATCGATTGGTGTGTCGGGGAGCTGCCCAGAGAGGACAAGCCGAGAGAGCACCTCGGATGAGAGCCAGGAGGGATAACGGGCGGCAAGCATGACGGCCGCCTCAGCCAGGCAAGGAAGGGATGCGCACACCTACGGCACCCGGACGGTCAGCTCCTGCTTTAACGGACTATTTCGGGTTGAAATGACATACCCTGTATACAACCGGGGAGATCGTTGGAACTATGTGTTCGTAAAAGGGTCCACGCACACGTTCGGACTCGTCTGGAGGAGGATTGGGAGGGGTGAAGGATACATTGAAGAGCCACACGGATGGTAGGAGCATAAGGATCTTGGACTCCATGCTCACTGCAGGCAAGTATGATGTAGTTGTGGGTATGGATTTCGAGCAACATATCCGGAAACTTTATATGCGGTTTTTTCATACACGTAATAGCGCGAGAATTTGGACGTGTCTCGGGTAGACTCAAAGTTTGTGTCTATGAAGCAGATCACCGGGTTTGAGTCAGAACCGGGGGATGACAGGCATAGATGTTCGGGTGACTGCCGGACCGGTGGAGGTACCGGCACAGCCCCGGCCGCACCGCATTTCGCAATGTTTGAATCCGAGAGATGACAGCTACTGTAGCCGTTGAGAGTGGAGTGGAATGGAAATAGTAAGTACGGGGCCATAGTAGGAGTCTTTCCCCTAGCACCGCAGGGGCAATTTTGACATTCACTGTAAATTGAAAGCGGTGAAGTGAAATCGGAAACGCCGAATAAAACGGGTATGGAAGGCTCGTACAGTCAGGGTTATTGTCAATGGGCTGGCATGTATGACCGGAATGGGATCGAGATGACAATCGGCCAACACTGTACTGGTGGCCCCTCATAATTACATGCGTCACTCTCAACGATCTTTACGCCCACAGTACCAGTGCCCATTAGTGGCGACAGAGGATCAGCATGAGGTTGAATCGATTGCACGGATGGTAGAACACCGAATGCTAGTTATCTGTAACGCCGCTTCAAGGGGAACGTGGCACTGGTCAGCAGCATCGACGTCTTTACTTGGCACAGTGCTGCAGTTTCCGGTTTTCCTCCAGACTCCCTACGTTGCCAAGTCGATAAGGTGGGGTACAATCGATAATCACTAATCGAGAATAAAGATGTATGAACTTATGACAGTAGTCATCCCTTGATCGGTTGGCCGGAAATCAACAACAGTGTCACTGTCTCCTGTATAGCGGAGACGTAGTGCAGCCTCTTGCCTCAGGGCCGTTCGAATCAGTACCATGTAGAACGAAATAGAAATGATCGGTACGACCTATGGAAGAACTTAGCCTCGAGAAACTGATCGTTATTAGAAGTATGCTGTTCACCATGTCTAACATGACGTACTCCCCATTGTTGGAAGTGACGTAGCAAAGAAGCGCGGTGAATAGGGTAGCAGAGTACAAAAGCGCCGCATCAACGAAGACGCGGAGGAGTGGTATCACTGAAATCTGCCTCAATGGTTGGATGGTCGCGAAATTGCGTTCTATGGTCCATATTCGATACGCCAGAAGCCCTAGCATTCCGCTCAGACCTTGACCCCAGTCTGATGCTATCAACATGCTCACCAGCGCTTACAAAGTTGGCCGTGAGCGTTGACAAAAAGGACACCCCCGCAGACCATGATTGCTGACATATAAGCCCTTTTGAAGCATTGTCGAGGCCTCGCGAAATGCAGTAAAATGGAAGAATACCCGTTACTATGATGTAAACACCGTCAGCGATGGGAGGATTCTTTAACACGCGATCTCGCCTCACCTGCTATACTGCACCAGAGGATAAATGGGACGATGACTATCCAGATCGAGTTCCACACAACATAACACCGATATACCTAGGTGCCACCGTGCAGATTGGCAACGAAACCACGTTGTTCAGAAATAACTACTCACCACTACGCCATCTGCCAGAAGCGTTTGAAATATGTATATTGCATTCTTTATCATAAACGTGTTTTGGAAAATGTCTGCGAAATAAGGAGCCAGTCCTTCAGGGGTGTTTCTGTACCTTATCAGGCCGTCGTCCGCGCGGATGACATTGATGATCATATGCTTAAAGAAGCAGATGTATTGTGAGGAAAAAACCAAGAACCTGCGAATAATTCTCCAGAACTTACTGCAGTACTCGAAACCATGAGAGCGACAGCCACCCAGACCATATTCAGATTCGACTTATGATAGCTTTCCCCCTGGGTTATCACCAATATGGTGAAGACGAACATTAGTAATGAAACTCCTACGTCAAATCTGTTCAGCGGAAGATGATTCCCGAAATCGATGAAGATCCATACCATACAAAACACCTTCAAGAACTGTTGATAGAAGAGCAGCAGAGTCGAGGGGAATTCCAGAAAACATGGAGAGAATGGGCGGAGAGGGGAAACAATAGAGGCTGGAACTTGGTGGACAGGACGAGTAACAATGGAGGACAAGCAGCTCGTTGTGTCGTGTTCAAACCTACGTCTAACGAAGCCAGCTTTTGACACAAAACACCTAGACAGTCGGTGATGGGCACGTATATGGAGAGCGTGAGAGACGATTAGAATGCCACCCAATGCAAGAGCTGAAACCAACAATATCAGAGACGTTACACCTGCATATAGGACGGTGCAGAAATAGGTGCGGAAAATCAAGTTGCATGGCAACCGCACCATCCGGGGTAGTGCCAATTTCCAAAGGAAAGAGAGATCTTCCAGATCAGCTTATCTGAAGCGGATATATGATAAAACACCAACCGGTGCTTTGTACCTTGAATGGCAAGGTATGTAGCAACCCTTCGAGAACTTGTAATGATAGTTACAGCTTAGCTACTGCTAAATAGGGTTGTGGCACACGATCATTTAACTAATTGGATCATTGACCGTACCGCAGTTGCAACAGAATGATCGAACACGGACTTCTAGTGAAATGTGCCAGCGTCGCCGCGATTGCCTCAGCCGCAGTCCGAGCTGACGCATGCGAAGAAGTTACAACTCCGAGTCGCATATCCCATGATATCGGTGCCTCTGTCACCCCCGGGGGCCGGTTTGAGGCCTCTATTCGACATCCGGCGCCGGCCCATCGGATGGAAACAAAAGAATGCCGTACTTACGTACCTACCGAGATCCAAAACCCACCCCGGTCAAAATGCGAGACTCGCACAGCCAATGGCACACAACCGGCAAGACATTCGAAACGTGTGACGCATCCGTTATCCGGTTTATATGTCCGAACCAAATCGGCTTGTCTCGAAACACGACGGAATCGCTTGCGATATATGAACCCAGAAACCCTGGAACCAGCTTCCACCGGATATATTTACCTGATTCACAAAGCAAAACTTCTCACGGTGCTCGTAATTTTGAGTCAAATGCGCCAGTGTAACAGAAAATGAAGTTGATGGAACGAGAATAACGACTCAAACTTTGTCCACTCAAACGACTTGCTCTTTCACATCTGCAATTTGAAGACGGTTTTCCTGTCTGTACTGCTTGCTGGGTGGCCAGTAAGTATTCAGTTTCCGCCACCACTTATCGGATACCATCAGCGATTATCAGACCCGGCCGCGTTGCTACTGTATTTACCTTCAATGACGTGGCCCCGGATCGTACCTATCGAAGAAAACTTTCACGCTGTACCCCGGGCCTAGACAAGCTGTAATTGATCCGGATCCGTTGGGGTTGAACAGATCATCTTGAGATTCTTAGATTCTGGATTTCTGATTCTCCAGAAAAGTTGAAATCACTGTCTTAACGGCCGTCGGAACTAGTGTATCAACCAGGATGGCTGGTGCGCCCAACGTCTGATATCAACGTGACGTCAACTTGTTAGCGAATTTACATAAACATAAGGCTATGGAGCGTTGCTATTACTCAAACATGCAATGATCAGCACAGTGGTAACCATAATAATTGGATGTAAGGAACTCAGAATGTTTGCGCCTTCCGGCTGTCGGTCGACGCGAACTTGAAAAGTCTCCACGAAGTTGCATCATTGTTTTCCCCGAGATTCACCTCCGCCTCCTTGTCATCAAGCTTCTCGGGACTCGGACTCTGAGCTTGATCCCGCACCTATCATTTGTGTACAAACAGGGAGTCATGATAATAAGAGACCCTCCAACGACCGAATAATTAAATAAGTTTGAAACTCATGATCCAATGATGATTCTGACCACATCTTTGATCGCAGAATTTGTCTACCATCTTTCCCTTCATCAGTATTTGTCCGCGCCCGAAGTCTCCTAATCCGACACAAAATGAAAACAGTACGCACATAGTATGATGACGGCCCAACATTACGGATTCAGGAGTCAGGAACACGATCTGAGCCATAAACACTGCCTCAGCCGGAGAACCGTAACCGTAATTAGTTTAGCGGCCTCGGGCGAGACACGTCCGGCGACACAACGATCACACATGGATGCGCTCATGACCATAAACGGGTCAGGAGTTTGATGATCAGGCGCCGCATCTGGGGGAGCCAGGTCATGCCCACCTGGATTTGGCTTTATGGTCAGTCACAGCGTCTGGTTCTAGCTCGATTAGACAATATGTTTGATAGATCTTCCAATTTAATTGACACAAGTGGTTGGATAGTCAGACCAGTATACAATTCTCGGTCTCGGTCGTCACATCGATCACCGATCACTACACTTGACAGTTTCAGCGCCCATGCTGCGGATGGCATATCAGACAATGTTCTTACTCTTTAAATAGACATGCCTGAGTACCGTGATACGCTCACTAAGCCTATCTGAATACCTTGAACAACGGCATATAAAGAGTGATGTAGGATAGACCCGAAAAAAGACAACTGCGCAGCAGTATGATGTCTAACGTGTGACTTAGACAAAATAAAAATAGAATATGAAGTGATACCTTACTTCGGCCCGTAGCTTGGTGGGAACAAGCTATTGCGAGGTAGGCTAGGAGTACCTAGCCGGGTCCGAACGGCTTATTAAGCTAGTTTCCTACCTTCAGGTAGACAGCATGGCGTCTTGTCCTTGACTGACAGAACCTACATGTTAAACGAGAAACATATCTCGAACATAAATATTATTGGGTTTGCGGAATGTTTTTCAAGTTGTACTTGCCAGTGGTTGTGGTTGTCCGTTGGGTGAGAACAACTTACATAACGAATCACGAAGAACTTCTTCAGACTCGGATCTTCAAGCTTCCGAGTCATTGCTTCAAGCAAATGATAAACGCCATGATATGTATCTGGAATAACTTCATCCTCAGCATTTTAAACATAGCCGGGCGGTCATACAACCAACCAGATTTCTGACCTGCTCAATATGTCAATGATCATATATGATGACATGCCACCAGATATTGCAACCCCCAGGGTGCGTCCGTTGCTCAGACTTCCTTGTAATGATAACCGACGCCACTTCGCTGAGGCGCTGAGGCGCTCGTCAATGCCTTCCACCACGTCTCCATTTCTAATGACACCGCGCATGCCACCAGCGGAGCACGTCGTCCATCCCGGTCGTCAGGGACCCAAAAATGTCGTCGTGGGCATGCATCTCCAACTGCGACATTCTACCATACACTTACGATGAGCGTCATCTATGTTGGTCTGATCGTACATTCACAACCTTCGTCTACACACTCTAATTATCTACGTCTGTCCACAACTCCCAAGCCGCGGTGGTCAACCTGATGCGAAAGACAAGTTTCCACCGCTCGATCGCATCCTGGAATTCTCTGGGGACGCAACCAGACAGTGTTAGAGGAGAGTTGAGATCGAGCGGGGACTAACCAGGGATGGAAATAGAGACCCAGACCCACGCGTATCCCTTGCTGGGGTGCATGGAAACGGTACGTAGCACGACGTTTGTGCTCATAGTATCCCAAGGCCGCCGAACGACCGGCCCAGAATGTGATCATGTGCTTCAGGTAGCACTGGATTTCATAAACCGATCCAGACCACTTGACTGCAGTTTACTGGTGCACCATGCATGAACATTTGGATATTCGCCATTCATTGTTATTGTTCCGTTCAAGAGATGTGTGCAGTGTTTCCCCCGCCCTTCCGTGCGTTGGGCGTGGTTGCCCAGCTGCTTTATCCTGTCGTTTCCGTCGACGAGCGATCCCCCATTCGTCCTATCACGATCCCACCCGTTCGTGCCAAATGCGCAGAACACGATTGAAGTTGTTCAGCGGACCAAAGCCACCCTGCTTGACGCTAACCGGAGTACGTAGTGTGTCTTTCTTTCTCTTCTATTTGACTTCGTTTCCGCACTGAAACGAACCGAATGGAGGTCTTTGCCGGCGGTCCGCTCGCCAAGAAGACGGGAGGTGACACCCTGGTGGCTGCGTGCCACATCAACCTCTCGTGCTCTGTAGCGGGACCGAGTTCAACCTGCTTACGTTTTCTGCCGCCTGCGGAATCAGCGTATTCGATGGGTGGCGCACAAGAGGAGAGGTACGAGCTGGTACGTTGTGTCCGATTTTGGTGCTGACGACTAACGACGGATCTTGGTCCGGGGATACAAGATACAGACGTATCCTACACACTAGCTGTCGTTCAAAATCTGCCCGCTATGGGGATGCGCGAATGTGGAGGCGTTTGTCCACTGGAAACGGTGATTAGATCCGGTCCGTTGTTGTCGGGCCGTACGTGCAGACGGTATTACTCGTGGAAACCCAACCTAGTCTGAGTACGCAATCGATGTCGCCGGGTGCGTCACCGTACTGTGTTCCTGGGTTCCCCCAGCTTATACATATGTCCTCTCCGAGCTGACGCTGGTTTCTCTAAGAGGCACCGAAGTGATCTTGGTTACGAACAAAGAGAAGCCCGCGGGAAAATGGACAGCGGTGAAGATGGCTCCCGATGGCTCTGTTAGTACGTGCCTCATCTTGTCAGAATCTGTGTTCACGGTATGTCCATTGTCCACGCACAGGTATATTTGCATCTGTAGGGTGGGCGCCAAGGCCGGGATGGACGTTCCGCCTCCGACCGAGTGGTCTCAGGTCTCAGTCAATAATGCATGCCGACTTCCGTCAACGTGTGAAAACCCGTCCAAGTCAATGGGGATACTATCCCCTCCAATAACTTCGGCAGGTCAACGACTTCGGCAGTCACGGTTCCATCACGAATGGTCACACTTGGTCACATAGGCAAAATCAGATTCCCGTAGGTGACACAGAGTGACGATGAGCGTGACTTCGGCGTGTAAACTACATTCCTTATTAAGAAGGTGCCGAAGTCGTTGACCTGCCGAAGTTATTGGAGGGGATAGTATGTAAATTTGAGCAAGGATTTGACAGGTCGGTTGCTCGGTTGCTCGTGCGACACGGATGTCATGTGTTGCTGAACTAACCAACCATACGCAAGCATGCAGCTTGTCGACGTTTCTAAAGAATCACATCCTCAGGTCTTTTCGTGCTTCTTAGAACATCGTTTATTGCGAACCCTACGCTTCGGTGACTCGCGACATCTGATCCAATGCATGGAAAGAGAGAACGCTTCTCCCTCGTCTCCCACGGTGACGGAAGAAGAGGTCGATGAGATGGTTGCCAAGTTCTCTGTCGGATTGAAAGATCCGATGATCGGTGAAGGCGCGATAGCTCCGTGATTGGGTTCTACACGCTCCATGTCGTTTTGTTGACTAATTCGACGGGCGATCTTGGGCTCGTACAGTATCTCCCTGCGTCCCTGTTTGAGCCACGAGGTCGGCGTCGTGTACGCATTTCACTGGCCTACCAAGACAGCGACAAATGAACAACGCTATTAAATGCGCTACGGTCGAACATCGGGCTCAACGACGCATTGCTTGATTCTGAGAAGCTGATCTATGTCAAGGGCAACGCGGCGCAATCGAACTTGGCACTGGATTGTTGGACGTACTGCGAGATCCGGGATTCGGCCACGGTAGTCAACCACACTGCTTAGAGGCTGGATTTTGAGTAACCCAATGCCGTCGTCGTTTGAGCCGCTTCAAGGTGAAAGAAAGAGACGCGGCATTTGATTGACCCTTCGCGGGCGATCAAGCCCAGGTTCCCATTCACCTCTGGCACAGGGGTGGGATAAGAGTAAAGGCACGTTCCCAAGCCGTGCAATCGGATGCAGGGGTGGCTGTGGATCCTGGGTACGGTGCGATTATGTGTTAGTATGCCTTGACGATGC
This sequence comes from Leccinellum luteum, assembly GCA_038091855.1. Lineage (NCBI taxonomy): Eukaryota > Fungi > Basidiomycota > Agaricomycetes > Boletales > Boletaceae > Leccinellum > Leccinellum luteum. Next base: position 12,472 of record JBBPPG010000544.1, read on the forward strand.
ATGCGGGTTGCCAGCGACTTCATTGAGGATCGAACAGATTACGGAAGGTGGTGTGTGGTCGACGACAAGACTGGGTCGCTATAAATCGTCAAGTCGAACGTGGCCCTTGGGGGCACTTCTGAAGCCGCATCGGAGTGAGTGCTCGAGCCATGCTTCTGACTTGGTTTGGCTGAACGCCACCTTTGACACGTTGCAAGGTCACGTCATGGCTTCCCCCCGCATGCCGTACTGAAAGCGATACATTGGACGTTGCCTTTGCAGAAGAGGAATCCCCTTGCGCTATGTATGAATTTGGTGCATCCGCGACCAATACCGTGGGAGGCCGGCATCTGCGAGGCTGTTCATGAGAAGTGTCTGAGACCACCCTTCGGATTGATCCCATTCAGCCAATGGGTTATTCGTGACCCCATTGGTTGAGTGGGCAACGGACATGAGCGAGGCGAACTTATCAGACGTGTGGTAAGTTTTCCATCAGAAGCGTCTTTTTCTAGAAAAAAAGCGTCCGACCTCGAGCCACCAACCCATATATGACAAAGCCTGCCATCAAACCGCTCAACTTTATGCGTGTGTTTGTGGGGCACTGGTGGGCGATGTGGCGATGTGGCATGGTCAGGTGGTTGGTCTGGCAGGGACGGAGGCCAATGTGACAGAGCGTGTGAGTAGTATGTACTATGTGGACTTTCTGGGACGCTTGGACTGCTCTCTGCTAACGATGCGAGGTGATGGGTGGATTGTTGGGAATCAATTAGCATGGTTGACTTGCCATCGGAAGGGTGGGTGTTGGTTTGGCACGCGGCCACAACGTGGCCAGGAGCGAAAGGAAAGCACATACACGAGGTGGCCCGCGTGACCGAAAATGAGATGTGTCTGACCCGAAGTCCATATTATTATCAGCTTCGTCTTTGATTTAGATGTTGTACTACCAGGTGGTAGCAGCAGAATGGCGGGTATCCGGACGCCGGGATTTGATGTTTTGTTATGGATCGATTGCGTTATGCGTACCTTTGACCTGGGCGAGGAATGCGGACACTACGAGGATCGAATCTGTCGAGTTCGAGGAGTTGTGATCTTTTTTTTTTTTTGCGGGTGTTCGGGTACGTAGGCCAACTCGTAGCGACGAACAATTGAAGATGAGTGCCAGTCGATTGTTGTTCTTTTTTCTTTCTTTTTGTTGAAGATAACGAGAATGCAATAAAGTTGGCTGTGCTCTGCATTCTCCGGAGTAAGTGTACATGTAAGAGATGAAGGAGAGAAAGAGAAGCTGGCACGTGTCGAGTGAACTAAAAAGTACAGTTGGCTTGTTCTGATCACTTTATAATGGTCCAGCCGTCCACAGTCCTGCTGGTACTCCTCCTCGATCCCCCTCGCTCATACAAACCATCGGAGTTCCTTCACTTTCGCTAGAAATCGTCCTCGTGTATAATCCCAAGTAGGTAATTCTCACTGTGCCTCGTCGTCTCCTCGCAGAAAGCCTCGGGATCATCCAACCTTTTTTTTTCTCTTTTCCTTTTCAGTTCTCAACCTCACCGTGTAAAATATCATTAGAAGACAAGCCGACGCAGACAATGGAGTGCCCTATTCTGGTTTGGATGCTCTCACTCAATCGCGATGTCACGACAGAGGTGTGTGTGTGTCTATCCATATCTGCCATGGCTGCATTCGCGCCACTCGGCGCGACGGATCACGGCTCTGTTCCAACCTTCTGCACCCCCGCACATGTGTATAGGAGTACGACAAGTGCTATAATCTCGTGAGAGAATGCGCCCCACATGCAAGGATAAGCTATGATTGCACGTCTATCGAATCCTTTCGTAAGTCTGCCAAGCATGCTCTTTCTTCCGAATTGCTTCAACACCTCGGGATGTTGCTCACGTTCCTACATGCAGGCCAGATCATATCGCAAATGCTACCACTACTCATGATGCGCCACAGACGGATATCAAGAACAAAATGGAAGGATTGCGAGACCTCGAACGGAAAGCACTGGATAGAGCAGGTCTGTCTGGCCAGTCGTTTTCTTGTACCTCCCCCAGCTCGTTCCGAAGTCACTCATCATACTCTTTCCTCACCTTGCCTCGCTCCGCATCCTACATCCCACACCCCACGCTCCCATCCTATTCGATCGTCTAGTCGCCAGACGACATGCCTCCCGAAAAGTTTCTCCAATCAATGATTGGATATCATCTCGCCTATGACAACTCGCTGTGTGGCATGGTCATGACCCAGGGTCGTCAACGACAGGTCATCAACATCGGCCTCGGCATCAAACAACTCTCCGTCGAACCCCGGGGCGTGTCCGTCGCCGCCTACGCCGAGTCGTTTGCACACAAGGTCCGTCAGCTTTCGTTTCCTCTGACCACGTCCTGACTCTCATGGACGCGCCCCGATTGTCGTGTACCGCTACTACTCGCCTTCCTCTACCCCCTGACCAACGAACGCGAACGAAACAGCTAACGCCGCTAGAGCTAACGTTCATCGCTCCCGAGCTAGGCGACGAAGTCGTCCTCCGCCGCCTCTGCATCCTCCTCTCCCTCAAAGCCGCCTACATCAAAGCAGTCGGCCAATCCCGCGGATTCGACTGGTCCCGACTCGAGTTCAACATCCCGAACGAGTCCGCACGGGGCGACGACCACCCGCTGCAGGGATGGGAGTTCAGGGTCTTCAAGTCCCAGCTCGGCGTACAGCGGAGCGGGGCTGTGATCGAGGAGTCGTACCAGTGCGCGTGCGCGTTCTTTCGGGGGACCAAGGAGAGCAAGTTCATTTGGCACGATAACGCCAAGGACTTGGAGGCGTGGGTGCAGTTCATCAACATCGATCAGATGATCAAGGTCATTCCCAAGTTGACGGCGTGAGCTTTCGAGTTCGTCATCGATGTGGCGTTGTGGCGTTTCGGGGCTATGGTTCCCAATCCCTTACTCTCTCTCTCTCTCTCTCTCTCTTTGTTCTTGCGCGTCTTGGAGTTTCCTTTGCTGCTATCTCATCTACGTATGTATCTTTGCGCGTTGATGTTGCTTGATAGGTATGTATCATCACGTCCAGGCTCGTCGTGGAATACCGTTTCCCCCTTCCCTCCCCTCTTTTTTCTCCCCTTATGTTCACTCGCCATGCGCCTTCGAACGGGATCCTTTATTTTGGGATTACAACGCAACCAACTGCTTCATTTTATTTACACAATTCTCTCCAGAAACGAGAAAAAGAAAGAAAAAGAAACAATAGACTATTTATTGCATCGAATCTCCGATCATTGATACCTCCACCAGATGATCCATCCATATCGCCATGTCCAAGATCGTTTGTCCAAGTCTTCTAGGGACCTAGTCAACTCAAGTACGAGATGCTGAAGGGTGGCTGTTCCTGATCCAACTTTCACTCCATCTTTGGCGTTGTCGGCGGGGACATCGACGGCTCTGATGAATCAGTTGACGCCGGCACGGGCGGACCAGTGTAGTGGAATCTTCCGTCTACACATCACAGTACGAGGGCCACACGTGCAAGGACAAACGAACGAACGGATCCACACGTCAGCACCTCATCGATCGAAAAACGGAAGCCGAACGAAAAAGCAAAGAAAGAAAAGGAAAAAAAAACGTACTGATCCAATACCACACCGCACTGATGACCGCGAATCCGACGAACACGACCGAGGCATAATCTAGAAACAGAAACCAAGATTTGGAAACCCCCAGAATCAGCGATCCCGATCCACTTTCTCTCGTTCTTCCAACGACAAAAAGAAGGAACTCGGAACTCAACTCATCGTGACCTTCGTAGCCGGCACGATCGCCGGCATCGAAAACAACACGATCGCAAACGCGATCCACAATACCGCGATCACGTTTACGATCGTTCCCACCACCCGTCCAAGCCCGAACGGAGCGTCCGCGACGTCCTGCCTGCCCCCCGCCAATGATATCGCGACCGGCAACGCGTACGACGCACCCAGGCACATGACTGCAACGCCGACGAACGCGTTGAACGCCGTCGAGGAGCCGAGATAGATCAGCCCGAGCAGGACCTGGATCGCGGTTGACAGCAGCAGGGCGTTCACGGGCACGTCGGCTAGGTGTGGGCTGACGCGCGAGAAGATGGAGTAAAAGGGGATCGCCTTGTCGCGTGCGAACGCCCAGGTGGCGCGCGAGGCTGCGCAGGAGATCGAGATGGCGCAGAACATGCCTACGCCAAAGACTGTTGGGATACGTAGCGACTCAGTTCTGATGGTTGGATTCTTAACGGAGCGAAGACGTACTGATGAACCACTGAAAGGAAGGATTCAGCGAGAGGTGTTACTGTTGGTCGACATAGCACATACCAGTCCAAAACCACCCGCATTCGAACCCATGATCAGCGTGAACATGACACCAATAGGTTGACCGGAGCTAACTGAACATCCATGCGCGTGCTTAGCAAAACTCGAAGGTATAACTCCACCGTAGAGACACACCTGCCAATAGCGTACCGATGTCGGGCAGCGTGAAGAGGATCGGGAGGAGGAAAATAACACCCGAGATGGCCCCGATCGGTATCGACAACGAAATGGCTCTCGGAAGGATTTCGGAGGGATTGTGCACCTCTTCGGCCATGCTCGTAACTATTGCAAGCACAGTTAGACCATGGTAAAAAGCACGATTCGATCACTTACTCATACCGATCGCAGAGTACGTATAGGCTGGGTAACAGGAAGATGAGTAAAACGTACCGAACTGGGAATCGACATACCAGGCTAAAAATCCAAGTCCCACAAATACTTGGATTTGTTTCATATGCAAGCAGAGGATGATTGCTTACCGGGAGCAGACCAATGAAGAAGGACCAGCCAGGGGTCCAACCAGAAGCAGGCTCGAAACCACCCAACGCGAATGATGCCGAGTGGCGGCCCGCGGCCGCCTTCGCGGATACACATATAAGGATGACTGATATCAAAGGGTGAGATAGTGCAAAATCAGACAACCAACGTCCCTACCTACGATGCCAAGGGCAGTCCAACATGCGCAAGCAATCTATCACATACGTCTGCAAATGTACATGACAATAAACTCGAAGCGCCACGCACGTCAATGCTTGGCAGATATTTGTTGAAGAACAAGCAAAATGCGCATGAAACGGCGGTGACAGCCAGGAAGATCAAGTCTGGTCCGGGATGAGTGAGAAACTCGACTTTCTACCAGGAAACGTACACGTTTGCCATGGAGTCACTACCCATTCAGGATGGTATATCCCTGCACCGGCGACGATTAGTTGAGCAGTTCCTTTCCAAGACGTACAAGGTGAGTATACGACTTTACAAAGGGTGGGAGGGTAGAATACCAAACGTAACACTCAACGTGACAGTCCAGTTGCCGACCAGGTTGAGCCATCCGTTGATCCAGGAGAAAATAAGCTTGTAACGCGGCGGGGCCAATCGATAACACCAATAGTATGCACCGGCCGAAGTTGGGTATTTGGAGCAGATTTCGGCCAGGGAGAGCGCAAGCGTCTGAGTTAGCACGGAAACAAGAATCCATCTGAGGTGGGGAACCGAGCATCAGTATGCTTTCCCACAGGCGAACCGGAGTCGGAAGAGCTAACCCCCAGAGGATGACTGCCGGACCACCACCGGCGAGGGATGTGGCGAATGGGGCAGCGAGGCCGTAAGCTGGATTTCATGTCAATGCGACGCGAACATACGGATCGTTGGCGCGACTCACGGACTGCCATAATAGCTGCAATTGCCAACACGTCAGTTCCTACACACGACCGGTTGAAACGTCGGACGAACCTAGCGTCACTGCACGCGAGGAACGATGATGAACACCTCAACAAAACATGAAACGTAGGGCTTACTGAAAAGAATGTGGAACAAGCCACGGGTCTACGAATGAAAGGATTGTCAACCTGTCCTCGGACGTGGCATCATTGGGACAACGCATTGGCCACGTACCCTCGTCATTTCTTGAGCATAGCCGAGCTTTTGGAGCCCTTCGCGAGCAGCCAGATCAACGTCGAGCGCGTCCTTGGTCCCCATGGCGGTGAAGAAGAAAGTCGCGAGCTCAAAATTGGGGAAGAAGCCGGGAAGAACTGCAGCCGCTTATCTTTGTTCCGGAGTACCCATGGGAATGGGAAACGAAAAGCCCGCCACGATCATTTTTTGGTCATTTCTGCACCGTCTGAGATAGCATCGAAGACTGGGGCGTCCGATTCGAAGCCGAATAAAACTTGAGAAACTTAACTTGATACGTTCCAGTCTTCCAAACGCCCCGGGTAGCTCGGAGGTCTTGTATATGGGCGGCCTGGCCAAAAGGAGAAGTTCTGGTGATCGGAAGATCTTAACGCCAGCTTTAATTACGCCTCACTTGTCTGATTTATGTAAAATGGGGTGTTGAAACTGTGTTACTTACATATAATGCAACACTTTACTGCGCACTCATCGGAAACGTATCATCCTTCTCTCTCCAGTTTTCTTCTGAAGTATTCTTTCGCTACCTTGACGCAATGGGCCACGCAACTAGAGTGTCGCCACTTCGCCGCATGGACAAATCACTGTACATGTTGCCACGCACTGTTACGATCGGGGGACCACAAATATGGCGTGCCAACCTGCACATTCAGGATGAGCAAGTACTACCGCTGGGCGCTGAGCACTGATCTCCCCCAACCATGTTTCGTTCCCTCTCGACTCCAAGCTTCCAACGGTGCAATTGGTATTGGCCATCATCCAACACTCACGCGCTCGATTTCTTCGTGGGGATTGGTTAGCTAATAGTGTTCGAGGTGCTCCATATTTGGCAGGTAAGCTCAGGCCATCTTGGCGCCCCAACTTGAACACATGTGCCCCTAGTAGTGCCGTCACCGTCTCGCTTGTTGCTCCTCCGATCTTCGCGATGCCATACAGGACGAGCACGAGGTGTGCTCGATGTGCCAACGAAGGCGAACGGAACTCCTTCATGCGTTGTTCTCGGTGCAAGGTCACAATCTACTGCGTATGCCCGAGTCTGCTTCTGACCCGCATACTAATCGGCTGACTCTTTTTTTTTTTGCTCGACCTACAGTCCAACGAGTGTCAATCATCCGACTGGCCACGCCACAAGACCAACTGCAAACCAGCACCACGTCAACAATCCGGTGCTGGTGCTGTCCCACCTCAGCAAGTCCTGGGCGTCCGTATTCCCTGCAACGCGGACCGAGCCCGCGGAGCCCGCGTGTTCGAGCACGCCATAATTGGTCCGTCGCACGCAATTCACACCAAGGGCGTTGTATGTCCGCTGTTCCACCAAGTCGGTTTTCCTCTCGTCCTCTTTCGACACCTCGCCGACGACAATCCTGCCTCCGAGGCCGTCACGAGGCGTGACCATGGACTGGACAACCAGATGGCAGCGCACCTGATGACGAATCCAAGTACCGGCCAGCCTGAGGGAAAGTGAGCCCAACTCGTTATCTCTCATGTTGACCGGCTGACGCCCTTTAGATTCCAGAGAGCGGGATGCATAGGAACGGTATGTGTGATCTTTATATATTGTGCCGCGGCTTGGTGGAGAATCGACCGACTTCGAACGCCGGTTAAATATTAGGTGACCGTCATGCGTCAAGACGGGAAGTCGCTCTCGTTGGAAGCCATTGAAACGGCGTTGATGTACGTCGACCTCCTCGTCAGCAGGTTCCTCGACGGCGTATCTCCTTCACGCCTACTGAATCCTGCCGGATTTCAACGCTTCTGTCAGAGGTACAAAGAGGAGAGGATCCTGAGCGGAAGCAAGGCATTCGAGAGGATGAACATCCCCCTGTGATGTGCAGGATGGATGGACGCGGCATGTATATTATGACTGACATTTGTTTCTTGGAAAGGCGTGGAACACACCCCTTTTGGTGATGCACAGGAATCAATCGCACAAGGTATCATGGCTACGATCGCTCGCTAGCATGTAATCGCAAAATAGCACAATACAGAAGGAAGAAAGGAACAGTGTGGCGCCTCGCTCATACTTGAACAATTTCGCCGAAGAAACGCAGAAACAAGGCGCGGCGCGGAACACTCGGTAGGTCACTTTCACCTCGCAATCCCGACCCGAGTCCGGACTACGAGCGTGGATTGCAAGACTCGAAGCAGATCTAATAAACGCCCAAAGCAAGATAACTCGGAAGGTGCCTCGGGCCGGGGCTAGTTGCTCAACGAGTCGAAACTCTGCCACTGCCACGTTATCTCTCCGGGTAGATCATCAATTCATCAATTCATCACAGGGCTGAATGAATGAAAAGTCACAGATTAAGGGGCTTGGTTCCGCCGTTCTGGTATCATAATATATACATACAGACCCAACGCAGCACCCGGACCTCCTCCGAGTCCGGTCTTTTTGATTTTAAACGGAAGAAAATAGATGGTTTGTAACCGGTTATCATGGTGTCCATGTCAACATGATCCATTTGGTGCGCAGTAGCGCCATTCGGACAGGGCCCAAGTTAGGCTCTAATAGAGTTCCAGCTCCGATGGAAAGGTGCTGGACCGCTGTTTGTGTCAGCGTTCTTGCCCTCTCCGGATAGCTCCCCAGCGCGCACCTTGACGATTGCTGGGTCCATCATCATCATCGTCGGCGGCCTCATGCGCCTGTGGTGCTTCCGTACCCTGGAATGTCGTGTCGGATAACTCTCTCCGGGTGATACATTGCTATATACCTATGCACGGACTCGGATCCGGTACTGTACGAATTTCGAGTTCTTCGATCGAGGTGCGACCCATTAACGCTTGCATCAGCCCCCCCC
>JBBPPG010000545.1:0-21144 GCA_038091855.1 Leccinellum luteum
GTAAGCGGGTCTAGGGTATGACGTCACTACCAGGGTACAGGGTATGACGTCGTGGGCCTGGATCTATAAATAAGGGATGATGTCATAGATAAGAATGATAAGGGTCTAGACGCGTGATGAAAGTGAAGAGGTAGCAAGGCGTCAGACAAGGGAAATGATTACCACGGTCACGTGCCATGAGGTCACGTGATGGGCCTATGATCAAGGGATAAGATAAAGGTGAACTCGTGGTACGGCAAGATAAAGGAAAGGGGAAAGATATATCGGGACTTAGCTAAGGGGTTGGCTAAGTCTAACCAGAGACCAGTGTTGCAGAACAAGGTTCGCAACATGTACGAGGACAGGGCACGGACCAAGTACACTAGCCTACCCTAAGGTACATGAGATACCCTCAATGCAAGTACGTCATAGATAGCATAGATAGTAACCAATAGCAATAAGAGAGTGGAACATGTACAGACCATGAGTAAGCCATGAGGTGGTCTGGAACACTGATATCATAGATAAGTGATAACGAGTGGAGATCACGTGATGGTGGGAATGCAGTGGCTATGGAGAGGTCACGTGATATGATAAGATAAAGGAAACGATCACGGGTGGCTATATGAGGAGCGCTGGGATAGGGTGCTAAGGGGCAAGTGCGGGACGTGGTACCAGGAGTGCGAGGACAGGTGAGACTAGCGTCGAAAGCTAGGTTGCAGACAAGGGTCTACAGCAGATGCTATGAATAGTTACTATATTGTTCTATATAGCTGCACCACTAGACAATGAGTATGTGCTACAGTGCTACAGTGGTGTGACTTAGGCATGCTACCATGGCTACGAGAAGCTATATCATTCAACAATAGCTTTTACTAGCCAATAAAACATATGCTACAATTGGCTACAGTAGATATGCCTCAAGTCAAAGCTACTATTATAGAAGGGACTACTCGACAGCAACTACATAGACTACTTGGACTATATTGCACTATATATATATTTTGTTTTTGCTGATGTCATCCCCCTTTGCCCCTTGTTCCACAGAGGCTACACTCATCCCTACCTGGGCCAAGCATAACAGCAGATTAGTAATCATACAAGAATAAGTGGGATGAGCAAGAGCAAGTTGAAGAAAAGAAAAAGAAATAAGGAACCAATTGTAACAATTTCTAGGTCTTGCATTGTGATGGATATCATTGTGTGTTTGTGGCGAATCTCGTTCTGTCACCTAGGTCTCTGGTTAGACTTAGCCAACCCCTTAGCTAAGTCCCGATATATCTTCCCCCTTTCTTCTATCTTGCTGCATACGAGTTCTTACCTTTATCTTATCTCTTGATCTAGACCCATCACGTGACTCCATAGCACGTGACCGTGGTAACCATTTCCCTTGTCTGGCACCTTGCTACCTCTTCACATTCATCTTGTGCCCAGACCCTTATCTTTGCCTCATTGTATCCGCATTCCTTTATCTATTACACCCTTGGCCCTACTGACGTCATACCCTGTACCCATTGACGTCATACCCTAGACCCCGCTTACTCATGTATCTTAGGGTAGGCGTAGTTACATGGTCCGTGCATGTATCAGTACCGTATAAATACATGCTTAGGATAACGAGACTCCCCAGTCTTGTTCTCCTAAGGGTTAGGCCTAGTCCTTTGCACAGTCCCTCGCCCGTTCATGGATACACTTGGCTCCCCAGCGAGTCTTCACTTTATCTTCGAGCCATCCTCCTCATAGCGGCCTAATCGTCAGTCCAGAACCCGACTAGCGATGCACCGGCACGTACCTATTGACGTGCACCCCCTCACTGACCTATTTCGGTCCTCCTCGATAGCATTCGCTACAGTGTTCACCACACAAATTACCAGGGTCTGGAATATCCAACTCAGAAACCTGGGCCTGGGAAAGACAATAGAGAAGCTTCAGGTGGCCCACATAATCACTCAATTGCTATCAAAGAAGCTTCCTAAAGCTTCCTAATATCAAACAAGATGAGAAGGTACAGTACCAGCATTTTCATTTCATACACTAATTTCAAGTTCAGGGATGACTTACTGTCCTTTTCAGGCAATCTAGCCAAACAATAAATTATGTAATAAATAGTGCTTGTTCTCATTGTTGATTCACAACTACTCAATGACTCAGAGGGGCCAGAATTCAATAAGAACTATATGGAACAACTTGCAAAAGCCTATAGATCATGTCCTGAACAGACTGGTTGACATTCTGTGATATTTTAACACTCAGCTTCATATATCTACAATATTAATACATGAGTTACATAACTTCAAATGTGATAACACTGCCAGTAAATGGCCAAATACCAAAATTTCAAAATTGTGGGTGTCAGTAGACTCAGAACATATCCCTTAGCTCTCTGGGAGTCAAGCAGTATCATTCGTATCGAATTCTGGCCCCTTGTTGAGTAGTTGTGAATCAACCAAGTGGCTTAGGACACACTATTTATTACATAATTTCTTGTTTGGCCAGGTTGCCTGCAAAGGACAGTAAATTGTTTACTCACAACTTCAGTGGAATATACCACAGCCCTCTGCTGTGTCAAGGTAGGGTATGTCATAAAAAATATATTCCGGACCCGCGCTGTACCCGCAGCGTAACCCGCACGGGTTACCCGTACCCACGCTCTTGCCTACGGGCCGAGTTCCAGCGTACCTCCCTGCACTCTTTTAAGTTGGTGTGTTTTCCATCCTGATGTCCCCATACACGATTACCAGTTCACGGTTTGCCCATGTAGCAAGGTCTCTTTTTAACGACTGTGTTCCTCATTCAGCCTCTCGTGTTCGACTGGTATCAAATTTGTGAACTATATTCCGAGCTTTTGGACTGTTCAAACTTGTCCCTTCTAAAAACCCGGTTCAGAGCGTGATGGCCTCTATGACGGATAGGCTCGGCTACAAGGCTGGCTTGCGGCTTTGGAGACGCAGACCCGCATTGTTGCACTAGGGTTGTTGGATGAGCGTGCACGCAAGCTCTCTAACGAGCCACGTCAAGACTGTGTCCCAACAGTCCTGTGATCGGACCTGTCCGTCCCAGTCCGCAGGAGTCATGGAGTTCAGGTTCGCAAGCGGCGGCTACTACTCTATCTTGTCAAAACTTGCGATGGTCGACGTACTTGGGCGTTACTCCAGGATTCCCATTGGAAGGATGAAGCCCTGCTTCTTGGACTCAGATCCGTATTGTGGACGCTATTGGCTATAGGTCAACTCTCCCCCATGATTGCTGGTTCCGGAACATCTGGAACATGTCTCTGACTGTTTGTTTTTTGTTTTTCAGGATCTATTTTTCGCTGAATACCTTGGGAAGAACTTTTCGCACAGCGTCGTGTATGATTTCATCCGAGTCGACCAGGTCCTCATTGGCAGGGCTGATGGTGGTCTGAACTGTGAGTTGACCATCTCGCTCTTCCGGGATGCGCAACTGATGCACCGTATCGTCAACGGGCAAAAACAAAACAATGCTAAATGTGAGTCTTAGCTGCTCCAATCCATCCCGGTCTGCGTCCGTGTATAATGAAGGGCGTCTTTTTATTTTATTTTATTTCTTTCACACAGCACCAATCACAAGGGTGTATGGCTGGGGTACATGTGCCACCTATACTCACGGCAAAGGATGCGATCACCGCGCTCGACCGTTTCCTGCTCGACCTGCAGTGTTCGAACACCGTCATGCAGGCGGGAACGAGAGCGACGATGGCGAGGAAGATCCTGACCGTGTTGTTCCGGATGAACTTGATAATATTTATGCCAACTTGAACGAGGGCTACCGTGACGCTACACTGTAAATCTACACGATAATGGCATATACATGGCTCCCGTTGATGCCTATAATCCCATACTATCGAGATGATCTGGCTCTTCACTGACAATATAATCCCCCGACATCGTTCGGGCTGACATAATAATTGCCTGTCGTATCCAGCGAAGGCTGTCAGGGAATATCTTAAATTTGCAGTGTTTGTGAAGCCTTCTCTCCGCTACATCCATCCATCTCTATCCACCACATCTTTCCACATGTCCCTCTTTGACTCTATTCTTAACAACTGTCGCGCTCCTGTCGAGGCTGCTGCCGTCCGCCGGGAAGAAACCCTCAAGCGCTTCAGAGCTGCAGTAGACCTGCTCGAGGCGGTCTCGAGGAGGTCTCCGGATGATAAGGAAGAGTTGGTGGAGGAAAAGGCGATGTGGGTGATGGATTTCGTGAAGGCGATGGTGAGTGATATTATGCGCATCGGTCGTGTGGCTAACGAGCCACTGCAGAGTGAGCTCAAGGTCGTGCAAGCGGAGGCGGTCGGTCAATCGCTCGACACATCGATCGAGGCGGGTGCAATGAAGTTGATCAATAAAGCTGCGAGGACGTACGCGGAGTGGGATGCGAGGCCGAAGATGCCACCGCCAGCTATCGACGAGGAGCCAGAGGTGATGGACGAGACAGCAAAGGAGGACGAGGTGGCACGAGCGGTGGTACCGGCGGTGGAGAAGTCTATGACGGCATCGGATGTGATGTCGATCGCCTCGGCGGCAAATAAGGTGAGTAGCGAGGGTACACGGTAAACGCTTGGGGCAGCTAACAGATTCGCAGAGGACACGCGAGGACGACGACGACGAGTCCGACGAGGACAAAACGGCCGGTGGCAAGTTGGCGAAGATGACGGCGATGAAGACGCCCGGTCGAGGAACAGACCGGCCGCCGTGTGAGTCGTGTGTTAGGGCACGGTTGGTCGATCAGTGCAAGGAGTCCGGCGGGGCGGCGTGCGCGCGCTGCCACAAACTCAAGACCAGGTGCAGCTGGGCATCAGGAAGGCACGGACCGAGGAAGCGGTCGAAGGTGGAGGTGGTCATTCCACTGACCAAAGGTATATGTTTTTTTTGGTTGGTCGGCAATGCGTCGGGCTAATTGGTACATCAGACAGCAAGCGGGTACGGACACAGATGGCAAAGGCCAGCTCAAGCAAGACCATTGTATTGTCCTCTGATGAAGAAGATGAGGGTGGTGTGATGGTTGACAAGACACCAGTCCAGACCAGGGGTAAGGGGAAGGTGATGGTAAAGACAGTGACTGGTGGAGTGGTGCGGGGGAAAGAATGTGGCCAGCTATTTAACCAGCTTGATGAGCTTGTTGCACAAATGCTACAGACCCAAGCAATGCAGGCACGCCTCCTTGCTGATATCTGTGAAGCGAGAAGAAAGCTGGGTGCACTGGGTGTGGATGAATAGGATAGTAAAGGTCGTATAGTATAAGCATAAAATAATGTAGAATAAAATGAACATGACTGGATTGTTAGTGTGATACTGGTATACTGGTCAAAGTATGGTGAAAAGGAAATGAAATGAAAGAGGAAATGGAAATGGAAATGGAAAAGAAAATGGAATAAGAAAGAAAATGGAATAAGAAGAGATGTGAGCTTCTGACTCAACTTGTCTTCTTCAGTCATCTTTCGGTGGTTGCCAGTGATACAAAGTATTGTGTGAGATTCCGAGTCTGGCTTGACTTGGTTTCGTTAATCAACTATACCTGCAGGAACCTCAGGCTAGAGATAGATGGTGGAATGGAAGCAGAACAGAACAGCAACGAATAAAAGAAATAAGGAGGGTGTGGCATTATGTGCAATGAAGTAGGCTGAAGTGGTATGTATGGTCACGGTGATGGATGAGTCAGGATGACATGGTATGTCAACAGTATAAAGCAGTATACTAGTAGTGATAATGTATTGATGATTTCTCACCCCACCCTCCTTCAGCACGCAACAGACATGACAACGATGACAACGGTGACGGCGACGCAATGGTGACGAACGACGCGACACGACGACTGGCGCGACGACTCGAATGCACGCCTCGACGACGTGATGACGATCACGACGATGGGACTCGGACGACATCATTACGCACCATTATACTCATCATCGACATCTCCAGCGCCGTACCTCCTCGACACGCTCACTTCGCTTCTTGGCGTCCCCAGCGACCTTCCCGACACAAACAGCACGCGCAATCGCGCTGCCATCCCCCTCGTCGATGAATACGACGGCACATCCCTCAACACCACCAGCCTGAGGATTCATGGTTGCAGGCGACAATGCGCCAGGATACCGGAAATTCTCATTTGACACGAACATTCCAATCACTGCGCAAGTTCAAGTTGTAGGGGTGATCGAAATGGCTCCTCTCGACCCTGGTGCAACCGCAAGCAATGCTTGTAGTAAGAAAGGCCAAGGCCAGGCGACTGCGCCGCCGTCACGTTATGGTTCAAGTACTTTCCGTCTCCTCTTCCTGCAGCGAACATTGAATTCGGCAAAGTTATGCAAAGTAACTTCAAAGGGAGGACCCCCTGTGCTGCAGTCTGTCAAGTTCGTACAGCAGTTCAAAATATTTTACGCCACGGTCGACTCAGTCAGGTCGAATGACTACGCAATCTTTACAGCATGGCTAGACCCTCCATCGTGCCTCGAGACAGACCGATAAATGGATTGTCTAGATCAACTTTCCACGCAGCTAGTAGCCGTAATGAATTCCTATACGCCCTGTGCGCAAGCATTCGGAACGGACACCGATCGCCCTCTGTGCCCTCCGCAGCATCTAGGTTTTTGTTCATTCCAACGCATGTTGCTGAGAGCCCGGCTCGATGGCAAGGTGTGACCGTCTGTAGTAATTAATATAAGCCCTCGCTCCGGCAAAGGTGCAACTACGAGTCATGGATGAGTATCCTTACTTGCTGGAATAACCGATCCATGACATTGATGAACTAATATAATAATGTCCAATATAGTGAAAGCACAGAAGAATATTACGAATGGAAAGAGATGCCTGTATCAATACGGGCAGACCACCCGCCCCTATCATCATCATCCAGAATTATCCTTTCTCACTGTCCGAACGGGAAGAGTTGCTGGCAAGTTGGGTCTTGGAGAGTCTGGTAGAATGTCGCAATGTTGGTCTTGATCGCCGCCTCAAGTTCCGGTGTGGGGTTTGGATACAGTTGAGCAGTCAGGTTGACCTGCCTCTGGTACGCATAGCATGTCTGAAAATAGTAGGTTCAATAGCGGAAACGGCGCCCCAGATTTCCAACGTCAACGTACGGTCCCATTGTCTTGTGTATTCACAACGTAGTTGCCCGCGCCTTCATTGCGACCCGGCGGCACTTGGATCAAGTCATATACCTCGTTAAACATGACGCCGATTTCGGTAAAGTCGTATGGACCCTGGCGACGATAAAATCCATCTGGATACTTGTGCGAGTCGAAGAAACTTCGTGCGTCGTCGACTGTGACATTAAGCGTCGTGTTCGCCGTTTGATTGCTCATGAAGAAGGCAAGGGGAAAGGTCGTTTCGGCATAGGCTGTCAGGTAGCGGGGGGTGTCGAACGAAAACGTCGGGTTGCGTGCAATCGAGTCGTTGATCCGCTGGGCCTTTTGCAGGGACACAGACTCGACTGTGAGGAGCCCATCTCCGACGAGGTTGGCAGCGTCGGCAAGCTAAATAATGCATAAGGAACTTATACACAGGAAATCGCTCGTCCTGCCAGCGTACCTGATTAAATAAAGTCTCGTTGAAACTGTAGTTATTTCCAAAATAAAAGTCTCCCCGTGTTGTGCTAGCATCACCTAAGTGACAATGGCGATCAGCACCAAGAATATCCATTGTCCCGGAAGAGGGCGACAAAGCTCACCTTCGAAGTTGCCATGGATGTTTAGTCCGGGAGTGAGTTGATCGTCTGCGGTTGTATTTGCACCGATGCTCATCAAGTTCGTCAAATGGTTCCCGTCCACGATAAATGCCTATTCCATTGTTCTGTTAGTGGGGTGAACTACGGCATCCCTGACGTGCACCATACCCCATACGTAACGAACGCGGCCAAACCCCAGCCCATGTTAAACCCTACAAGTTTTAAATCACACTTTCAGCTAACATCTATATGTTATAATATGATGTGCTAACCTTCCTGAACAGCCGTGATGATCTCGGCCGGAGTGGCCACACCAGAATGACTGAGGTACTTTCATATACGTGAGCAAACAGGTCGACTCAGGCTGTGGTCCTAGATCACTTACTCCATGAGATGCCAACGTATTCAGTCCTGGGCATGGACCACGAATATCGCCGGGTTGGTCGGGCACGAACGGGTGGTCCGCGTCATAGACCAATTTGGCAGACGTGTCGTTGATGGGAGGTGGGAGCGGCTGTGCACCGGGGGTGCTAGAAAATGATCTTGCTACAGCCCGGACCTCTTCTGCTGACAAGCCTGCCAGAGAACGATACTCCGGGAAGTTAGCTAGGTGAGGGAACCCCAGTGCATATGGGATAGGCGCAGCGAGTATCGCGAGTCTCTGCAACTTCATTTCCAACACAGACGGGTCAGACAGGGAGAATTAATAAAGACGACTGACTACCAGTGATCCTATATATATGCGCGTACAGCGGATCTACCCCGGGTATATCTTTGATGACATCAATAACTTGTGATTCACTTCGTAATGGCTTGGACTGTTAAGGAGGTCATTTGCGGTGCAAGTGCGGTGGATCGCATCGGTAGCCTTCTTAACACCACTGCTTGAATGCAGATATGATGACGAGTCGGGATTATATAAGTTACCGTGGAATGAGCCCGCTATCGAAGGAAGACGACGAGGGAAACCTCAATAGCCTGAAAACAAATGGTACTATGGCTGTGGCTACAGCAGCTCGGATCGGACCTGCTCGAACCCATCAGAGCCCTTAGCCAAGCCGCAGCAACCACGGTGACACTAAGCCGCCGCCGCCGCCGCGGCGAAATGCAATGTATGGGAAAGAGGGAATGTTCGACGAGAATGATGACCATGGCGGAAGTGAGCAATTCGGGTGGTGAAAAGCTTTCTTGATTTAAAAACTGGACGGTCACCGGACTGGGCCAGAATGAATGTTCATGAACACTGAGCTTCACGGCAGTCACAGAACTTCAAGCTTCAAGTTGGAAAGGCTATTACTTGCGTAATAGGAAAGAACTTGAACGGTTTGCTTCACTATGTCACAATAACGCGGTAACAGAATACGTCCATGGCGATCGAAGAACCTTTTCCCTTCAAAACCACACGTGTTATTCCTTATCGGAGTCGGCCTCTACAATGGGGAGTGAAGAGTTCTGGCACGAGAGGCTTTAAAGCATGGTTACAGCCCTGCATCGCCATCACTCACTCTTCGTTGAAGGAAAGCTACCTTCACTCAAGCTCACCGTTTCTGGAGGCGAGCTGTACATCGGTGGAATGAACAAGGCACTTTACATTGATGGCAGCCTCACCCTTTACTCCCATAACAGTTCCGGTGAGCATAGATGCCAGCCTCCGGGTGGTAATGGATGTATACTTAGATCGCCATTTCAGGGCTTTCTGAAGATAGACAACGTTAAAGTTTATGACAAAATCGATTTGACAGATGTACACGCCATCATCGACACTGGTGCCAGCTTGGTTGTTGGGGATCCGTGGCGAGTTTTGGCCCTCAGTGATGGTCGTCGGGCCTTCAAGAATGGTTGATACTTTAATCCTTTGATTTAGTCCTATGCAGCTCTTTTCCCTTCATGACTTTTACCATTGGTGGAAAGCCGTATTTGATTCCTGCCAGCATCCTCAATCAGGGACAGGTTAGGTCTGGTTCGAGCGATTGTTTCAGCGGGATCGTGGCTCCTGAGACGGATGATCGTGAGATTCTCGACATTTCCTCTTGCGCTTTCAGATCTCTATGCTGATTGCTGAACTCGACCAGCTCCAAATTTACGGGAGGTCGGGGCCATCTTCCTCCACCTGTTCTATACGTGTTCGATTTTCGGTTGCGAGCCACTACGCATTGGATTCGCAAAGCTTGCTAGTTGAACGCCGATAATGTGATGTCCTATATCGACAGAAAGATATCATATCTCTCTGATAATTCCACTCGAGTAAGTATCCATTTTAGGACAGGCTGTTGTCTGGCGACACGGATCTCTCCAGGTAAGTCAAACATGATAATTTCTTCGTCGGATCCATACCATGATCTACGAAGTATCGATCAGCGAGTAAGATCTGGCTTGGAATGCAGACGTGGTGTACCCTTACCTAAACATGTTTATGTTGATCCGAACGTCGAGATTATCGCACAGACCGTTTTGAATGACCTTGATGCGATGACTCAAGGGGGGGCATGAAGTGAGTTGGTTTATAGGAACCAGCCTGGTACGCCGGTGGTTCGGCTGAACGCTCTCGGACATAACGATGCTATATATAGGCACACGGCGAAAGGGGGAAAGCAGTTTGTTTCATATGGCAAGTGACTGGAATATGATTGATGATCTGAGTCGGTCTCCTAAGAATAAGGTGCGGTGAGCGGAGCACAGCTGCATGGTATTCGGGGATCGTATGCCAGATGGTTGCTATGTTGGCGGACCAAGAGTTCTGGATGATCCCACCGCGGACCAGCCGGGCCAATGAGCTCCGAGTCGCCTGCACCTCTCTTCGTTACCATGCGGCACCACCGTGACCACGGAACTAGCCGTGGTGGACCCACAGAAGGCATTCAATAAGCTTCTCAATTGTCCTCTCCTTGCAGATGAGGATCTCTATGCATATGAGGATCTCTATGCACATGAAGACACGATTCTGCGCGGTCTGTTTCCTCACCAACTTACTTGATTATTCCAAAACCTGAACGGATACGTTTCTCTATGGGGAGCGACCCCTTGCGAAGCATGCAAGATGGTGTCTATAGAGTCAGGGATGGATATCCCGTGACACACGGCAATTAATTGTCTGATCTGTGGATGCAGTGGAGACTATTGTGCAAGTCGCCGGTAGCCAGGTTCGGTCACAGAGGGACTTGAACCCGAGCGGTGCTTGCAACGTTCTTGCAGGAAATCAGTATCATAAGCTCAAGGTGTTTCGTACGTACGGAAAACGGCACTCCGAGCGTTTCACAAGTTAGGATGATCTGACACCGAGTTCGAGTTCGAGTTTGAGCCAAGTGCACGACAACCCGTCCGTCAAGTTGACCTCGTAGATGAATTTCTAGCGTGCGCAGTTTATCCGAGAGTGCAATAATAGAATCATCGATCCGGGCGTAGACATGACGTTCTAGACCCGCGGGGTTGACGAGGGGCGGACGGAGTTGGGGTTCGTCGAGCACGATACCGAGGTAAGCCTCGGATATAATAAGCGCGTTATCGCGTCGTGCATTCCGTCAATCGCCCGCGATGAAGGCCGTTTCGGCATGGGGGCAGCATGATGGGGAGGAAGGGTTCGAACAAAAAGATGGGGTTGCGTGCGGACGCATTCCTAATTCACCCAGTTTGTTCGAAAGCGCCAATTCCTCGCATTCGTTACAACCAACGTTTCTGTAATCGATAGTCCGAAGCTCCTTGGTTCAGTCTTCCTGGAAGACGAAACGAAGTTGGCGGAGGCTGCCAAGCGATCAATCAGAGCGCATGTGATCACATCGCCCCGAAATATCTTCCTCGCATTGCGACGTGGAATCAATAATCCATCTGCTGGACCATTAGCAGCGAAGCAGACTCGGTGGTAAACAAATTACCGTTATCTCCGAGGTTAGGGGCATTCAAGCCAAGGCACCAAAGGAAACGAGGAAGACCGTAGGTGGGTGCTTGATTAGGAAGGTCACGTTTAACATGTTATCGCCAATAGTCTCCGCGCGTTGTCATAGGGTCGCCTAATCAGCGGCGGCGATCAACGTCTATTCACAAGACGAGAAGGGGTTAGCGACTCTTCTTGTTTGTTTGAGGTCCGGTAGCCATCAAGTTGGCTACAAGCCCAAACACCATATATCGGCTATCAGGCGGCCCGAAAGACAAAAAATACCAATTTCCCAAAGTGAGCAATATACCCTGCCAATGATCTATGGAGAGTCTTTGAGTATCCCGGGCCTTTGGGCTATGCTTTGAATACCTTCCCGACCAGTTACCGGTCTGACCCCGCGATGATCGCATCTGGAATGGTTATCACTATCAGTAAGGTTGGCAGTGATGGACACGGATGATTATCCTGGACGGAAATCTCCGGTCACTTGGGCCACTTGTCCTGTAGCATACCAATGCATTCAACCTTGGGCTTGGGACAGGAACCACGGATCTTACCTGGTCTTGTCAGGCTCATACCAACGGGCCTCTTCAAAATATTCACGCCGTGGGAACCTCTTCTCACTGGCAAAGCAGTCCAGGAGATGCTGAGAGGTTGAATCCATTAGTGTCGCAAGATTCTGCACCATATCCCGAACATGAAGAATTATAGAAAACGAAGCTGATCAAAGTAATGAACTTGAGCATATGCTCCCAATCTTATAAACTACTCACTTTAATGTCCACGCTAAGAGCCTCCGACGTCAATTTCATCTTGCAGGGGTAACCCATCTGTATGGAATATTCGAAGCGCGCCACCGTTCACGGTCGCTGGCAAGGAACAAAAAAAGGATAGGGCGGGACGCTGGCATATCCATGTCAAAACCAGACGAAATCCGAGCGGCCCGCGTGCATCGAGGCTGCTACTGGAAGATAACGAAATACATTATTATTCGGTAACAGAACAACTGATCAATCGTGCACCCACCTGCTGCGAACACAAAAGTTGTACAGCATTAATACAAAAGGATTTCTCACCGGCCCTGACTTGACCGTGGCGGCTTTCTGACTGGACACCAACATGCGTACTATGCGTGCGCTTAACCTGTCGCAATAGGCTCGGGTTCATGTATTAATAAGGATTGTTGACATGATATAAATGTCGGACTCGGAGAACTGAACTCGCCGCGAAGTTGAGCACTAGTAACCTGATGGGCCATGCCCAATCCAGGGACCGGATCATGATGGGTTGATGGAGTTCGAAGCTGGGACAGCTGCGACCCGTGGAAGGGGGCAGGTCACGGTGGATGTTCTAGACTGCGTGACCACCACTCGGGCTGTGCTCTGTGACAGCCCGTCGGAGGAACGTACATGTTCCTCGATACGGTTGTCCAAGAACCCTCCAGCCACAATACATCGACTATTCAGGTCGGGGGGTTGGTGAACCAGCAACCATAATGTAAGGTTCTTCTGCTCTGTTTTCCATCCGGGAGCTAGCTAAGAACGGGAGGAATTCAAGTTTGAGGTCATAAGGGGACTCTGCCACATGATGGCCGAAATTCAGGGCGAGATTTCATCTGGATTTTAATTTCAGTACGTACGGAGCCGGTCACTGTCGTTGACGTCGAGTAACTGGCAAAACAATGACCCAATCAAACTTAGGGGTAGAGTATACTGATACAAACAAGAGTATTAGGATAGATGCTACGGCTGAAACGACATTCATTTATGCTTTTGTAGAAACTTTTCTCGAAAGGCTCCTCAGGCGCTCTGCGTTCATCTTTCTCCGTGCGACATCGTTTTCTACAGTCTGGTTGCTTCTCATGATACCAGCATTGGCCTTGGGCGCGACCGTGTAGTTGCCGAGATCTCTCTGGGGAATCATGACAGCGTTCTTTCGGATACGGTTCTTCTCGCCCTCCTTTGCACGAGCGAGAATGGCATTCAGACGCTCGTTCGCACGGTCGGCAGTATCCTCCTGTGCGGTGGGAATGACACGGTCACGATAAGACGCACTACGTTTGATAATGGGACGAGACCAGGTGGAGACGAGATCGTTGGCGATGCGCTGTATTTCTGGGTTGACACGTTTGCACTTTGTGTAAAATAGAACGATGCGGCCGAGACCTGATTCCTTGAGAACGGCGCTGTCGATGAACTCCATCTTTTTGAGGATGGGGAAGAAGTCACGCTGTATGTTGAGACCGGGCAGAGAGCGGTCAGGGAGAGGTTCGAGCCATCTGCGGACCCCCTCGAGAAGATTGTTGTCCATGATGGACTGTGAAAGGGATTGCCTATGTGGGAAGTAGTTAGCATGCGTCGAAGGAGAAGGGCGGGATGGAGTGTGGCGCACTTGCGGAGAACGTCCATGACTTGGGGAAGGAGTCTGAGCTTATTTGTAGCGGGTAGCTTCTCGCGGTTGGCTTGTTCGTCGTCGGCTGCGGCGCCGAGCATGGCTTCACGAAGACGGGAGACCTCCTCGTCTGCAAAGCGATCGAGAGCCTCCTCATCATCCTTTCTACGCTTCTTTGGTCGAGAACCCTTTTTAGGTTTAAGTATGGCGTCGAACTGCATGTCGAGACGAAGCTTGTTCGCTGTGCAAGGTTTGGCAATCGAGAAAGGAAACGGAGGGGAGAACGAACCTTTCTCTGGAGGGAGATCGTTCAGGTCCTCCTCGGTGATCTGTTTGCGCTTGCGCTTCTTGCGAGTCTGGCGGGCATCCGCATCGTTCGTGCGGCGCTTGACTTTGCGCTTTGGCTTCGAGGACTGCTCGTTCTCGTATGCATCGCTAGATTCACCGGACGAGGCGGAGACGTTCTGCTCGACTGGGGCTGGTTTCGGACGCTGACGGTGCTGGGGGACGTCTGTGATGTGATGAGTACAAGAACAAAAGTTGGGTGTACAGACGTACCTTCCTCTTCGGAAGAGAGCTCTGAGCCGTCACCGAAGATGTCGTGCTCGAGTGTGTGAGACTTTGTGGGTAGCAAGTGAGCGTTATTAAGGACTAGAAAGGTTAGGTAGGTACTGACTGACCTGTGCCATGAGAGAGGAAAGAGAGAGATATGAGCCAAACAAGTATAAATGTCATTACCCTACAATTGATCTATGAGGTCGTTTCCCTTCCTTAGCATGGATCCCTACTCGGTGGACAGTGTCCCCTCTCTCTCCCACTCGGACGCCTCGGCTTCCTCCTCCTCCTCCTCCTCCGTACCATCCTCCATCGAAGACAGACCCCTTCCTCCTCTTCCCATTGACCACACTCCGAAAAGGCCGAACCCTGTCCTTAGGAGACCAAACCCTCCTCCGCCCAGGACCGCTTCGCCCTTCTCAAAGTCAAAATCATGGAGACATATGCACAGGAACGCCGTACTTGCTCTACGGCATCCCCGGATCCTCACTAAGCTTATTCACTTCGCCGTATGGGACGATTTCCATGCCCTCTTTGCGACCTGCGCGGGCATAAGGCATCTCTGGGACTCTCCTGAGATCAGGGACGTCATTCTCTCCCAATACCTTCTCGGATATCGTACGGCTTTGCGCCAGTGTGATCCCTCCGCAGTGCAGGCCGTCGATGTCACCCTCCACGACCTCCACCTCCTATGTTCGTCGTTTTTTGTTCTCCCCGCACGCTCGTTGTTCATCCAAATGCCCAGTACTCTCCCAACGCGTGCCCCTTCACAAATACCCTATGCTTGCACTCGCCAGCCTCTCCAAACAATACGACTCTCAATCATCTCGTAGCGACGATGCCACCGCAGCAACAACAGCTCGGTTAGCTATCCTCGCCAGTGCTCACTCCCGTTTCGTCCTTTTATTGCAGTCCCTCGTTCATAGTTCCCCCCTCCCTATACCCCTCGACTACGACCTCTCTCGCCAGCCCTCTCGTTTTCCATCAGCTTCCATAACCGGCTCTCCGCCTCGTGCCCTCCGCGAGCTTACTTTCCCGGCTCCACTCTCGTATCTATCCGAGGCTTCCGATGCCCTCGCTTCCGATGCCAGTACTCATAGTTCGGGGACCCGTAGTGCCCCACGTTCCCGCACAAGTTCAAACAACCCCTTATTCCGGGCCGATACCACAGTGCAACCACAAATCAAACCACGCAAGAGGAAAATGTCCATTTTCGGCTCTTCTCGCCCCCCGCCTCCCCCAACAGAACCGCGCTCACTCAGGTACTACGAGGCTGCCTGGAGGCGCTCAGCCATCGTCCGACAACAACAACCTACCCCTCCCTTTGCAGACTCTCGGCCCACATCCCGTTCCGAGGAGGACTTTTCCCGCCCTTTTGTCAGGACACACAAACGCACATCCTCTGCCGAGATGTCCTCTGTTTCCTCGGTAAGCGGCAGCTCATCTCCGACCCCCCACTCTCTCCGAAAAGCTCCACACGACGTTCGAACGCCCAACTCTCCCCACGATCTTTCTTATGCAATCTCAAGGACTCGTGCTCCGGTCCTCCGTGTCTTCGTCCCCTGTAATTCCCTCTCTCCCGATGCGATAGCCGCTTGTGAAACACAACTCTATGCTGGAGGACTCTGGCAGTACCTCTCGACTGGCGACGTCGTCTGTAATTTTGGCTACGTTCCTTCCACCCCAGACACTACACAATCCCACCTCGACCTACCTCCCGAGGAACGGTTTACATCTCGGAACACATGGCTAGTCTTCGATGGCAATTCCCTTACTCCTTTTGCTCCTCCAGCTCCACCACAGCTCGCAGACCCTCTCAGCCTTCCTTCGCCCTTTTACTACGTCCACCTCCTACCTTTTAACACGAACCCTACCTTTACCTTTGCTCCGCCAGGTGGCGGGGACGTCCCTGAAACGACCCTGATAAATACGTTGACCCGTGTTCCCAGTCCTCACTCAACCGGTGGTTGGGTGATGGTCAAAAAGTACATGTGGATAGCGCGCGCGCGCGTCGGGATGGGTTTTATGGACGTCGATGATGGACTTGGTGAAGGTTGGCGAGGCGAGTGGGTCCTAGAGGCAG
The DNA here is from genome assembly GCA_038091855.1 of Leccinellum luteum. Classification (NCBI taxonomy): domain Eukaryota; kingdom Fungi; phylum Basidiomycota; class Agaricomycetes; order Boletales; family Boletaceae; genus Leccinellum; species Leccinellum luteum. Next base: position 16,566 of record JBBPPG010000545.1, read on the forward strand.
ACGGGACACGAGAAGGCAGGCAAACTCTGATAGATTGCATTTCTGGACTCTCAGGTGAGTTGTTTGTGTGGGAGCTTATACGAGAAAGGAGTGGTGGGGGGCGTATTTGGCTTCGGTGCGTAGCTTCCTTCTCTCTCGCTGTCGTCGTCCGCTCACGCGTCTCTCTAACCACAGGCTCGTTAAACCCGCTGTACCACCTAAGGACAATTCTATCAATATTCAAATGATTCGCTCTTATCTATCATAGGACCCTTTACACTTAGATGGTATACATTTTCACATTTACTCGCAATACTTGACATTACGTTGCTCTACGCGCATTTCACTGTATATTTGATCCATTCACACAGACGGTTTTACATTCATGTTATTGCTTAATGCTGTTGCAGACAATCTTTTCTCGCTACCTCTCTCTTTGGTTTATAATCAAAACTGGTTTGCGCATGCATGCAATTTGCAGGCGAAAGTCAGGTAAGCTTGCCGACGCTAGCGTCCACAAACTGTGCCACGTCAAATCCTCCCTTACTAGGAGCCGTGATCACGCCCGCCTTCTGGAGGACGCTAAGAACCAGGTGGGAATCCTGTCAGTGCTTCCACCCCTATTACGACCGCAGTTCTAATTACTCACGCTAGTGTGTCAGAGATGACATGAGCAGGAATGCTTGCGCAATCATCTGGATACTCAACAGCCCGTATCCATGCCTACACCGAAAATAAGACTGCATCAGCTGCGTGCCCACTTGTTTCACCAATGCCAATGCCAAAGGCCCCACGGTGAAGACGAGTGGTCGGACCAAGCTGGTCCTACATACCTTGACGTCTTCCTCCGGATACCCGAACGTGCGCTGGATAAAATCCACGCTTGGACCCGCACGTTGCTCGGGCGAAGCGAACTTCCGTACGTGGATTGAGAGCCCGGCTAGGAATGCGATCGCATCGGATCGTGCTGCGCGCGTGGGATGTGCTGCGATTAGCCACGACGGCCACGGGGTCGGCACCTCGCCGATCTGATTATAGATTCGAACCGTTCGTGCATGCACATCGCGTATGCCGATTCGGATGACAAGTCGGCATGCAGTAACGGTGCGCGTAGCAGGGGAAGAAGTTCCATACATCAGTCCAGTGGCGCCACGCACGACGTCGGGTCACGTACGAAACGACATTCGCCCGCATCAGCGAAGGGTTTGGTGGTGAACCATTCCCACATGAACGCGCTCGTCGATCCGTCCTTTACCGAATCGATCAGGCCACGGATGTCATTATTGACTACACGAGGAGGTCATGTGTGCACAGCAAGTGACGTGTTGTGGATATATTTACTTTGAAATTGGAGTTGTTCGGTTACCCAGCCTTGCTGCAGTGCCATGACGTACGCCATAGTTTGGCTGCCACTAGTTTCCCCCAAAAAAAGTCAATGGTACGAGGGGCGTGAGTCCGCATTACGGGGCCCGCCAAGGGGGGGGGGATCGTTTCGTACCTGCCACTCCTAGATATTCCGAGCGTCGTACCTCGAAGATCAGATATCTGCCGGTATCGGGCATCGGGTCCTGTGATCACAGCCCTGGAAGTACCTTCCCGTCAGCCTTCTTGGACCCTTGGAATCTTGAAGCACGTGCCATCTCAGGGGGGAGGTAACGTAACTACCAACCAGTTTGTATGCTTCAGACCCCTTTGCGATCCCTGCTATCAAGGGATCCGTGAGGGCGCTGTGTGGCCGTCAGGACCAGCATGTATGTGGCTAGATCAGAGACCCAAGGTACACTGTCACGGAGGTGCCAGTGAGTGCGCACATTGCGATATCAATTTCGTCGTTTGTCAAGCGGGAGATCAGCTGGCCCGTCCCACCTGTCATATTGATTACACATATATCGTTGGAAGAACAAAGCTGGTCGTTTAGCAAGCGAACAACGTACTGGGACATTCTACCAGCGTGAACGTCTGCTCCTGATCGGCAGCTGCGAACTGGAGCAACGGGGAGCAAAAGTGCTCGCGGACTGTTGTGCAGAGGAGATGGTCGTCAGTGCCAACGCTTGAACTCCTCATCGAGACTAGATCACCGTATCCTACTCTCAGAGGCATCGTTTGATGTGGTGTAAACGAAGGGGTGTTTGTGAAAGCCTTGGCCCTTGATCTTGGGAGGGGCCGCCGGCCCGGTGAACAAGATTCCGGGTGGTTGTGAAAATATTTGAACCCAGAAATACTATCAAGTTCACTTCACACTCTTAGAAAACAAGCCACCATACAGCATCGAGCTCGAGCTCACTTTGTGTCCTGGTGGTTGCTTGTGAGTGTATTTACTACGTTATCATCTTCCACTTAGACTGGCAGAAGTTGCAGCCGTAGCACACACGGTGCCACTGGCACCTTCCCGCTCTATCCTTGTTTTGTTCCGTAGTACCAGCGATCGTTAACGGTGAAGCCCTTCGATATTTCTATACATGCAGATACGGTTAGACGAGTAGGAACGACTGTCTTCCTACTTAGGGTCTGTATACTACGGGAGACTAAGATACAGTTACCCCTGCAACTTGAATTGAGATGAAAATGCTCTGATGACGTCGGAAGCTCTCGCCGCGGGACACTAGATAAACTGAAAGCAAGTTTCCCTGTGAGTTGTTTATAAGATTGGGAACATATTCTCAAGTTCATTGCTATATTAACTAGGCCCACGATAGGGATAACACGGATCAGATTGATGAAGCTTGAAGTTTCAATCAGATCATCAAAACAAGTAGGGGTCAGCGGCCTGGAATTATTCTTGGAACCTGGTAGCGAGGAAACTGGGATATGATGTACTAGGCCTAAAATTTCAGAGCTAGAGTCGTGGAACTCCTCACTCCCATATCATAGGCCCGGGGCCTGCGTATTAGAGGCCGACGCGGATAAGGAGTGATAGTATGGCGAGATCTGTGGTTTTGAAGAGAAAGGTGCTTCGATCCCCACCATGGGACGCATTCTGTTACCGTATGACCAATGTTAACGAGGCCTTGAGGATTTGATCGATTGATCCTAGTACTGGCCACTTCAATTGGTTCAAGACTTACGTGTGGCTGTGTAACCCAATGTCATTCATTGAACGTTCAAGTTCATAGCCTGCCTGAGTAGTAGGTCCAGTTTTTACTATGTAAACCAAGAAACCCCGAATTACTCACTTACTCATTCTCGTCGGACAGTCCATTTCCCCATCCATACGTTGAATCTCACAGTGGTGGCAGCAGCAGCAGCTTAGTGTTGCTGCATAGCTCGACTGAAGGCTCTGACGGACCAAGGACTGGTCCGAGCAGGTCCGATCCGAGTCGCAGCAACTTCAGCCTATTGAGGTTTCCCTCGTCGTCTGGCTCGATACCGGACTCATTGAACGGTAACTTATGTAGTCCCGAAAACTCACCTGCTAGCATACCAAAGTGGTGTTAGAATGGCTACAGGTGCAACTAGTAGCCACCGCAGCGCGGCTGCACTGCAAATGCTCTCCAAGCCTTGCAAAGTGAATCAGAAGTTGTTGATGCACTCCCCAACCAAATAAAGATATGCGCGTAAGCTGCGGATCTCCCCTGAGTACATAGGATCATTGGTACTCATCTTTATCACTGGCAATTCTCCCTGTCTGACCCGTCTGTGTTGGAAATGAAGCTGCAGAGACTCACAATACTCGCTGCGCCTATCACATATGCACTGGGGTTCCCTCACTTCCCAGAGTATCGTTCCCTGGCAGGCTTGTCGAGAGAAGAGGTTCGGACTGTAGCAAGATCATTTTCTAGCACCCCCGGTGCGCAACCACTCCCGCCTCCCATCAACGACACGTCTGCCAAATTGGTCTATGACGCGGACCACCCGTTCGTGCCCGACCAACCCGGCGATATTCGTGGTCCATGCCCAGGACTGAATACATTGGCGTCTCACGGAGTATGTGATCTAGGATCATAGTCGACCTGTTTACTCACGTATATGAAAGTACCTCAGTCATTGTGGTGTAGCCACTCCGGCTGAGATCATCACGGCTGTTCAGGAAGGTTAGCACATCATAATCTGACACACGGATGCTAGCTGAAAGTGTAATTCAAAACCTGTAGGGTTTAATATGGGCTGGAGTTTGGCCGCGTTCCTTACGTATGGGGTACGGTGCACATCAGGGGATGCCCTAGTTCACCCCACTAACAGAACAATGGAATAGGCATTTATCGTGGACGGGAACCATTTGACGAACTTGATGAGCATCGGCGCAAATACAACCGCAGACGATCAACTCACTCCCGGACTCAATATCCATGGAAACTTCGAAGGTGAGCTTTGTCGCCCTCTTCCGGGATAATGGATATTCTCGGTGCTGATCGCCATTGTCACTTAGGTGATGCTAGCACAACACGGGGAGACTTTTATTTTGGAAATAACTACAGTTTCAACGAGACTTTATTCAATCAGGTACGCTGGCAGGACGAGCGATTTCCTGTGTATAAGTTCCTTACGCATTATTTAGCTTGCCGACGCTGCCAACCTCGTCGGAGATGGGCTCCTCACAGTCGAGTCTGTGTCCCTGCAAAAGGCCCAGCGGATCAACGACTCGATTGCACGCAACCCGACG
>JBBPPG010000546.1:0-21137 GCA_038091855.1 Leccinellum luteum
CATCGATCATATCTCGGGCTCCGTAAACTGCCTCGCCCGCCTTGCATAGGTAATTGAGGGGCGGCAGAACCTCGGACCGATCCCGCCGTAGACGGTCGGGGTCTGGGTCCCAGGAGCGAACCGACGCGGGCCCGCTGGGTAGGAGCCCCATCTGGTCGACTACCACTCGTCACGGTGATGGTTGAGCTGGTCAGTGGTATTCGCATAACTGAGATAGGACTGAGCGGCGACACCGCCAACCCGAGCACCCGTTGCACGACGTAGGGTGGCGGGGTATACGAAGGCGAACTAGACTGAGATCCATCGATACGAGGCAGTGGGGGATGTGGAGGGAGATAGGAAGTAGCGCTGCCCCGTCGAGAGTCGAGACCAGTATAGTCGGAGAAACTGTGCCTAAAGTGGATCTCAGAAACGGAAAACGGAACGCTCTCAGTGGGGGAACTGGCAGAGGCGACTGAAACTCCCGGTGGTGTAGTCTGGGGAGCGTGCAAGTATTGCGCTGTATCGGGAGATGGGGTGTCGGGAGGCGAAGGTGTGGTCTGGGGTTCGGAAACATGTTCAGAGGGAGCGACTGTGTGCATGGAGGAGGGAAGTGTTATGGAAAATGAGATGGGTGAAGATCTTTGTGTTTGCGGAGGAGGGGGAGATGAAGTTGTCCCAGTGCCCGAATCATCGGAAGGACTAGAACCGCCTGATGCGGTTGAGGGTGCGTCTGGTTTGGGGGACAAGGTATCATCCCGTGGACGCTCTACCCTGACCATCCGCACAGAAGTATTCTCGCTCCATGTGGAAATATTCCTGCCTCCGTGACCGAGCTCCGCCGGCGTGGAACTGAGGGTGTTGGTGTTCGAATGCCTTCTCTGCAATGATGTATGCGAAGAAGTGAGGTCCAGGAAGGAATGTTTTACCGAGCCGGGCGCTGTTTCACTGGGCTGCTTGGCGGAACTGGGGTCGTGCATTACCACGGGTACGGATTCGGGTCCCGAGGAACTCGAGGTCTCCTGTTTGTCTGTGTGATAGCTTTGTTTTCCGTCGTCCAGATGAGCTCTCCGATATAGCCTGTTGCGCACTTTGGACCATGTGCTGCTACCACTCCCGCTAGTCCTCCTGGAATCGCGACTAATGCGGGTCCCAAAAATAGCAGCCATATCTACCCTGAATGGGCTAGTGCCTCGCACCTGAAGCAATTCGGATTGTAGGTCTTCGGGAGTCTGTTTGATGTATTCCCCAGTGTCAACATCAACCTTCGGTAGAGCCGTCGCTCCGTCAAAGGCCGAAAATCCTTCCGAGGTCCTTGGGCTTAAACACAGGGTGGCTGCGAGGGTTTCGTCTTGACGTGAAGTGAGCGTCTTGATGTCAGTATCGTCGTCGTAATCGTCTTCAACGGATCCTACATGCTCTATGCGGAGTTCGGGGAGTATGAACCCATGGGCCTTTTTGAAGGAGCGAGGAGTGCGTGCGACGGGATTGCACCACCCAGGAGCTAATTTTTCTGATTCCGGCGGGGGCGCAAGCACCACATAATTTTCCGTTAGGGCGTTCATAGAAAACTTCTTGTCGCGATGGAAGCGGGGGGTCATTGGGTAGGATTCAACATGTATAGCCGTACCGTTGGGTGACGTTCCACTGGAATCGCTGCCCGCTGCCCTGCTCTTGCGGGACATAAATGTGAACCCACGACTTAATCCGAGACCAAAACCGTAGCCCTTGCTGGTACTAAGAATCGTAGACTCCATTTCCCTGGAAGGTACGCTCGAATCAGGGATTTGTTCGATGTCGACTCCACTTTTATCGTGAAAATATCTTTTTCCCAGGATGGCGTGCCGGGTGCGAGCTCTACGTCGCACAAAGCAGAAACGACAGGAGACGCCCACAATGACCAGAAGTAGAACAACACCCAACACAATGGCAGCAATGGTCCCTTGAGCGATAGAGCGACCGCTGGACGAACTGGTGGCATTCCTTCACAGCTTTAGTTTTTTTTTTTTTAGCCCGGAGCAAAGAAATCGCGTACGTTGTGCAGTTTCCGAAGCAAGTGATATTTATACCACCCACTTGCAAAGCAAGAGTGGAGTTTTCTTGGTTAACCACAGCAATATGGTGCACGACATCTTGAGAGAGATTCGTCGCATAGAACAGCAAACTGTTGGAATTATTATATGAAGAGATGGCGGATAAATTGGTGGTAATGTTGTCGAGAGTCACAGAGAAATTTCCCGAGTACGAGGAGGTGAGTCCGTAAATCGTGATTGCAGAGCCTACGACAAAGGTGAGATTGATTGTAGCTGTCGGGAAATTGACTACTTGCCTTGGAAGGTAGTTTGGGCGCGGTCCCCAGCGTGAGTAGAAACATGCATCGAATTTCCGGTGCCATCTGTTACATAGCTCCATGAACCTTTGTAGGCGACATCAGAATCGCTGATGGCCTGGGAAGTAGCAGTGGTGCTAATCGAATCGATCGTCATTAATGATGGATGTCCTCCAGCCATTTGAAAGCACCAAACAGCGATCGCCGCTAAGGAACACTCACTTGACAAGTCCAGAAGGGGGGGCGTATGCAATGCGTGCTTTATCAAAGATGATAAAGGCAGGCAATGCTGTGTCCGTGATAATAGTCGTGAGTAGCAGTGAATGATTCGTGTTGTTGAGGTCGTTAAACGAAACAAGGGTATTATTCGTCGAGTTCGAGTTGACAGATTGAGTGAACGACACGCCGTCCAGGGCGACACTGTATTGCGCATTCCTGACGAAGCCTAGGAGGTTAATGCCTGTACCTGTGTTGGGACAAATCCCGATGGAGTGAACTGATCGGAATTCGTTGAGGGGGGGATACATACCATTCCAGTTAATGAGGAGACTCGCGTCGTTGAGAGTGGTCAAGTGATAGCTCGTGCCCACGCCGACCTGGCCAGGAGAAGTAGCAGCGCCGGAGCTTGTGTACTGAAGCTGCCAGCCGGCGGTAAGGTTAGAGCTGGGCTCGGCGTTGACAAAGGGGAAGTAGGCGATCTCGGGGGAGTCGTCATCGATGTCGAATTGATAGAGGCTCTGTGCCATGCATCCAGCGCTGGAGAGCTAGGTGGGGGAAGGGAGGAAAGGGAGAGTGGGAAGGGAAGGGAAGGGAAGGAAGAGGAACCAGGAGAAGTCAAGTAAGTATATTATCGGATTTGGGGGGCGCTTAGTAGTAGAGTCAGGCCAGCCTCGAGGAATTGTCATGGCGGAAATAGCCCGCGCGCGAAGGGTGACGAAAGACTACTCGTCTTGAACAAAAAACCCAAGTTGTTCAAGAAACGTTGCCATCGCGACACGTTTCAGCTCAGATCAGCCTCCGGGTGCAGATCCACTTCTCAGAGAATTGACTCAGGCTCGTCGTAAGTATCTCACCAAGACTCGCTAATAGGACTGAGGCCAGCGTGGACAACGCAGCGTTCCAGGTACACAAATCTCCGTTGTCGACGCGCCGCCGGTGACTTGTCAAAGGGTAGGTACCGTTATGATTGATGGGCCCCAGCTTTATGGAGTAATCCTACACGAGTTGCAAAACCAGTGCTCTCTATTACGGTTAAGTTCTGTCTAGTCAATGACTTACTTACACCGCTCTGACGCTTAAGTCGTAGAATATGATCGATTCGCTACCCCCACCCGGGACCCAGCCTTTCCTTCCGACCCTGCTCAACTACGTCCGCTCAGCTACCCCAGGACTCCCTCTCGAACCTGTAATTATTCAAGTCTTGCTTCTTTCCATCGTTTCCGGAGACAAGAACTTGATATTGCGCACAAGGGACGAAGACGTTTCCCTCGTCGCCAAACTCACAGCACTCGTACGTCCTCCTACACGCCAAGCATGCCCTTCCCATGCTTCGTGTCAGGAAACACACGAGTTGTATTAAATAACGTTTTGTTTCCAGGCCCTGAACGCAATATTTGGATACAGCGTTCATAGGCTCAAGTGCCATTCCAACTGTGCGAATCAAACACCCTCCGAATTTCTTCGGTTCCTCTTCTCTACCGTCTCGGCCATCACGCCACTGACCGAGAATAGTTTGAGTGGCAAACATAAACATAAGCACATTTCAGCATGCAAGTTACCCATAGCACCCTCCATCTCCGTCGGCAGCACAGCACGTAGTAGGCGAACCTCAATATCCCATCCGAGTGAATCAACTACCGCACAGGATGCTGATACAAATTTGACCAGCAACGTGGAACGTCCTGGCTTCCCTGGTACGCGAACGGACACATCGGCTCCAACCCTATCCTCTACGATCAAGACCCATTTCAGGAATGCATCACGCGGGAGCACGTCGGAGGCATTGAAATTGCCCTCTGTGGTCGTCGTGTCAGGCCTTGAGCTTGCCAGTCTTCCTTGTCAGAAAGCAGTCCTACGCACACTTGTGGATCAAAAAATCGTCGTATCAGATGAGGGCACATTCGGACATGATCAAGACGGCATGACGCTGGAATTGCCCGGCGGGTTCTTCATGGTGTACGTGTGTCGATCCGACTCGCGGGAAAGACCCGTGATATACAAGAATCTCGTAGGCGTTTTCTTTGCACGGAAAAACTATTATCCCTGATGCTGACTTTTCTTTTTATAGCTTGATAAGTTTGCAATGAGCTCTTCAGTCGAGGTCGGTACGCAGGCCCGTTTGGCAACACGTCAATACCGGCCGCCTTTATTTCCGCCAACACTCTCGTCATCATACTCTTCCGTCACCTCCGCGGCATTCCCAGCATCACATTCGTTGCATTCTTTATCTGGTCCGCCGACACCATCACAGCCTCTGCCATCTCCAGTGATCCCTCATGCTTTCGTTCAGCGACTCAAGCACCTCTGTGCGAATCGGGTGTATATACGGCCCCCGCTCAACATCTACCTCGCTGACTTGTTTAGTGCCACACGGCACTATGGACCGTTGGATGCGATGATGCTTACGGTACACGCTCGTCGAGACGCAGAAGCTCTCGTACGTGCGAACCGAGTACTCGGCGCAGACAGTACAGGTGCCGAACTCCTCAAAGGGTATGCCGAACGGTCCCGCGAAACGATGAGCGTTTCCACCCATCCGTATTCGCACAACAACGCAGCAAACGCGTCTTCCGACGGGCTCATGGACGGGTTCAATGCCCCAGAGATGTACGAACACTTTGGTGGTGGTTCGAGCGTGCAACACGTGGACAGTCCATCCGAACCTGAACTGATGGAGTTGGACGTGTCGGAGGCGGATATAGCGAGGATGTTTCCAAGGGTCGTATCGCACCGGATTCGAGTCCGGGATTCGCCATTCGACGAAGTGTTGAGCAGCGCAGTTTGTGGGGCAGTGAATGTTCCTGGTAAGGAACCCCAGGACGAGGAAGTGGTCGAATGGGAACGAGAGACGATAAAGGATATACTGGTACATATTTTGGCCGAGGTGTGAATGTATGCACTCTTGTCATCGCCGACCGAGTGTTGTTGATCATGGTGGCGGCGGGGAAGTTTGTTTGGATCACCGAATATGACGAGCGAACCACCAACAACGACGACGCCCAGCGCGTCGGAAACGGTACAACAACAGCCGTTTTACCAGCCAAACGCCCAGGCTGGCTCGTCGCAACAAAGCCTACAATATGCTCAGGCTCAACAGTCCCTATCTCAAACGCTAACCGTGACCCAAAGCCAGCAAAACCAAAACCAAAATGCAGCCCAAGCCTACTACATGGGCTACCCACCCGGGGCCTGGCAGAGCGCCTGGCAGCTCTCCGGATACCCCTACGCCACGTCCGGCAGTTCACCCTACCAACAGTCCCACTACGCGCAGATTCCGTATGCGCAGTATCAGCAGTACCACCCACACTCACAGTCGGCTGCGAGTCGTCAGCGGAAGCCACCGCCTGTACCGAAGCCTCGCACGCCAACCCCGGAACCGGTGTATAGACACTGGGATGAGGTCATTCGTTCGTTCTTGAAGAACGTGGGGTTGACGCAAGCACTGAGAGGGTTCGAGGACGATATGGTTGTGCTCAATGCTGACTGGGAGAGGAAGAGCGTTCCTGGAGCGATTGGGGATTTGGTACGCGATCTCATGGTGCGGACAACACGTTTTTTTATTATTACTGCGTGTATGCGTGGTATTCATTTCGTTTTCTTTGGTTTAGACGTTGGGCAAGTTCAAGGAAGGGGAGGAACCGAAGGAACGTCCGCTCGAAGAACGAAAGCTCGACTATGTTCATCCGAGCACGGGCGCCGATCCTCAGTCTCAGTCTACGGTAAGCGTGATATTCATCTCTTCTCTTTGTGGTCGCTCGCTGAACACGCGTTCAAAGGTCACAAAGGCTATTTCACGGTTCCTCGCTGAAAACCGTGCAAAGAATGACGCGTCAAATCGTGCAGAGTTTCTCGAATCCTTGGCACAGAAGCGACGGCGGCTCAATATTGATCCCGGGAGCACAGAACATATCCCATCGTGTGCAAGGACGGAGGCAAAACCGCTCGACAGAGACTCACAGATGAAATACGACATAGCAAAGAATGAAGACGGACCCCTGAGGAGGACGGTGAAGGGAACCTATGGAAGCGAAACACAAAACAAAGAAAAACTCCGCCCCCTTACTGACGATACGCCAAGCGAGTCTCAGCCTGGGATAGACGAGAGGCTGAAGAATATTGAATCGCATGTTGCGGTACGCTACGGTAATGTCCCATTTTCTCTTCCAGAGCCACCTTGCCTGATGGTTGGAGATGAGTCCCTGCACCACCACGTACGCTGCTTGCGCGTCTGCAATTTTTGGAAGACCATATCATACAATTAGAGAAAGAATATCCTCCGTGGGCGGCGTTACATTTCAGTCAACCAAATCGCGGAGTGAGTAGCGGTGGAATACTTTCGTTGATTGCTGACAATGCGTCTACAGTGGCCGCCACCTCCACGGCAGACACCTATCATTATTCCCTCACACCTTACTTCATCAAAGGACGTGCCCCTCGAACCAGCCACGGGTTCTACCGTCGGGACTCCCCTTACCAGTGCCGACGATTTTGCTGGCACGCTGATCAAAGGAAAGGGTAAGAACAAGTCAAGCTTGCATCGCGCAGTCATGGAGAAACTCGAGGTGCAAAAAGCCATGAACGACTTGACAGGGACCCAAAGACCAATGTGAGGGCGAAGACGATCTGTCTGCTACGGACAATTTGCCCTGCTTTGTGATGGTATCTGATGCTGAATGTGGTGGATCTGCTTATCTTGAAGGCCGTGGTTTCGTCTCCCCCCGGTCTCCCGTCGTTGACAAGTCTGCTGTCGTGACTTGACGTTCCGAGTCTTGGCAGCTGATCTTCCCATTGTGGAATTCCAGAGATACAGGTCCCATATAGTCCGATCTTTATGCGGTGTCAAGGTACTAGGTTCTGACTGCGGCGTGATATCACAAATATGCCTTTCGATGACTTGTTGCCAATCGTACATACTTGCAGCAGGGTATATTTTCTCATGATGGATATACAGCGGGTCTTATGACGGTGAATGAGTGCCATACCACAATGAGAATTCCGACTTATCGGGATAACTAGTAGTGTGAGAAAGGTCTTCATTTTTTTAGTTCGTTATCTTGCTATTACCTGGATTCCGTCTCACATGCAGACTGCGAATGACATGCCTGTTGACCACGCTCACCGACGCCTGGCATCTCATTCAAGTTGTCAAATGTCCATATATACTCCCGGGCATGGCCATGCTTTCGAGTGATCATTGTGCATATACTGATCAATGCCCCGAACGATCCTCATTGGTTTTGGCGTGGATGTCGACGCCGTCGCTGGCTGGTATGAATTTCTTATAGTAGGCAGTGTCAGTGTTCTCTGACTCCGAGTCCGTAGGCTTGGTTCCTATGGAGGCGAAGATTCTCCGCTGGACATTTCTAGAGTATGTCAATTTCAATAAGCTTTCTCTTCGCTCACATGGACTCGTGCTCTGATGGCAGGGAATGTATGCGGGCGAGGTAGGCGTGCCTCGGCTCCTCAAGCTCTTCAAGAAGTACGGTATCACAACTACTTGGTTCATTCCTGGTGAGCGTGCTATGCGTACGCCATCTTGCACCTTCCTCACACATGGTGAACTTAGGGCACAGTTTGGAGACATTCCCGAACGAGATGGCAGCCGTCCGCGATGCTGGACATGAAATGTTTGTGACTACATGCTGTTTAGCCCATCTCACCAATAATCTATGCTTAGTGGACTCCACGGGTACTCCCATGAGGTACGTCCAGTACGCTATAGACATGCAAGGTCTCACCTCTAGCGCCACAGAATCCGACTGCAATGACACTCGAGCAGCAGCGAGATATTCTGGACCACACCTACAAGCTTCTCACAGACTTCAATTTCGGAAAGCCACCGAAAGGAAGTGTTGCTCCGTGGTGGGAAACGAGCAAGGAAGGCACGGCGTTGCTCCTCCAGAAGGGAGTCGAATATGGTGCATGGATCGGTCCCTTTTTCGCGTCATTTCGGTGCTAATTATGATCAGACCACTCCAACATGTCGCATGAGTGAGTAAACGCCTCCCACAACGCGTTTTCATGACCTGAGCTTTCTCAGCTCTCAGGCATACTATTTGCGTGACGAAGATTACTGGACTAAGATAGAGTACTCGGCAAAGGCGGAGACCTGGATGAAACCGCTTACGAAAGGAAAGGAGACTGGGATCGTCGAAGTCCCCGCAAATTGGTACGTTTTAGTTGTTTCCAAGGTATTTATCATTCTCATCGTAATCGCAGGTACCTGGATGATCTGCCCCCAATGATGTGAGCGTAACCATGCGGAAAGTGGCGCCACTGTGAACCGCAGTTTATCTGAAATTTTAGGTTCATCAAGTCGAGTTCGAACTCGCATGGATGGGTATGGATATGGTCAATGTGCTATCATGATCTTTAAATGGCTGATTGCGTTCACACTGCCAGGTGAATGTGCGGGATGTGGAACAGCTTTGGAAGGACACGTTTACGTACCTTTACAAGTAAGACGCTCCAGTGCTATTTTTCTGTTTTGGAACTTACCTGGACACAGGGAGGAGGAAAACTTCATTTTCCCGATTACTATTCATCCGGATGTCAGCGGGTAAGAAATGGTCGTCCAAGAATCATAAATCACAAAGGTTGACCTGGCTTCTACATTATAGCCGCCCTCACGTGCTTTTGATGCTGGTGGGCTGCCGCGTATTTCTGTGATGCTTCACCCTCTTACATGTAGGCTCTTAGGAACGCTTCATCGAATGGATCAACACCCACGCCGACGTTAAATGGGCAACATTGTATGATATGTCCCAGGAATTCAGATCCAGAGTCGATCCACCCCAAGGAGCCCAAATGCCCAAAGGTTTTGTGCAGAAGTAACCGAACGTCCGAGATTTGGTGTAGATACTCGACGTATAAATCTGTAAGACTGAGCGATATGCCAAAATTCGAAACCCGAGGCGTGTCCATCTTTCTTTTGCAATCTCGCAGTAAGGAATCCCGTGATGTTCCCGTCCTCATCCGTGATGAATTACTTTTAGTCGAGTCGACTCCATGATAACGCGGTGCCTCTCACGCTTGAGTAGATAAACAGCGACGTGAACAACCGAACACGATAGTGCTATCGAGCTACTATTGATCACATTGACAGTCATGTCCTTTCCACACATCAACCAGGACTTGCAACACGACGTGCGCGTCGTCGTCGAGACCAAGTATGGCCCAATCAGGGGTGGGCGAACAAACAACGGGGCAGCCGTGTTCCTTGGTACGTGAATATAGCCTATATTCTGGAATCGACAAATATCATAAGTTGGTCACAGAGGTTCCCTATGCTTTGCCGCCTGTGCGTTTCACAGATCCAAAACGGTTGCCCGAGGGGTACCGCTACGAGGACAAGGACTATGTGTACGAAACCAAACGCAAGTAGCTACGCATTCAAGTTATACGCGCAAGATGCTCACGCATGAGTCATTCGTAGATTGTTACCAACCCGCAAACGATGGTCAAGGCGCAGGCGTGTATTCCACTATATTGGTCTGCTTCTAGGATGATAACGATTTGACTGTCGCCAGTGACCCTTCCGGTCGACAGGAAGGGTTTCGGTGAACCGTCCGAAGATCCGTGAGTAAAGTGTCCTGCTCTCGATCTCGATCGAACTAAGGGGAAAAAAATGACAATGTCGACAGTCTCTATGTGAACATCGTATCCCCGTCGTCGTTCTCGCGCGACTCCAAGTTCCCCGTCAAGGTTTACATCCACGGGGGGTAGGCTTCCGTCTTCGATTTCCTCCTGCCAACGATTGACCATGGTCCACGTGAATCTTTATTCTCAGGTTCCTACAGTTTGGTTCTCCGCACGGGCTTAGCGCTCAGGCCCAGTACGTAGCTCAAGAACGATCGGAAGTCTGGGTCAACATCGGATACCGTCTTTCGGTGTTTGGTTTCCTTGCATGCGACGAGCCCAAGATCGACGGAAACTTTGGATTCAAGGATCAATGGCTCGCACTGCAATGGATTCAGGAGAACATCGAGGCGTTTGGAGGTAATCCTACTACCTAGTCCGTAGAACACTGGGGCTCATAAAGGTGCTTGTGCAGGTGACCCGGCAAATGTACAGCTTACTGGACTGTCGGCTGGTGAGTGACATAAAAGGGAGGAGTAGTTGCGCGTCTACTAGCCGCTCACGCCGTCAAAGGCGCCCACTCTGTCCACCAGATCCTCCATCACATATCCCACCTTCCCGAGGGCCAGCAGTCCCCCATCAAATCAGCCAACCTCCAGTCCAATGCGATGCTGTACGTTCCTTTATTTAAACCACCAGCTCTATACTCATTCACGATCACCCTTCTTCACACAGCACCACTCCCAAGACTGCAGCTGAGCTCCGTCCCCAGTATGAAGCACTCTGCCGCGTCCTCGATCTTGACCCTGCGTCACCCACGACCCTCACGATCCTCCGCGACCCAACCCTCGTTCCCGCCACCAAGCTTTTACACTTTATCGAAACGGACAAGGTCGGGGTCGAAAACGGGACCTATCGAGGATGCCTCGACGGCACGTGGATCCCCACATCTCCTGACCCGATGAGCTGGCAGCGCTCTGGCCAGCTCGCCCACAAGCTCCGCGAAAAGGGGATGAAGAGCATACTCATCGGTGACCTTTCTGAAGAGTGGTACCTCTACGCGATCGCACATCCCGTTCACGGACCGCGCGACGTCTACCCAAATGTCCTGCGGTACTACCCTCGCTCGATTTCGGAGCCCCTTGTGAACAAGTACAGGACGCTCGCGAATGATGCGAGTGTAGAAGAATCGGAACGGTTAATGGGTGAGATCTTGAGCGACGGACAGGTGCACATACCTGTGCGGATGTTCACGAGGGACTTTTACAACGCGGGTTTCCCGGTGGCGAGGTACGAGATCAAGTGGACGCCCGAGCATCTCAGGCCAAAAGGTGAGACGAGGGTGTAGTCGAGCGAGTACGTTTGGTTCTGACATTGGATCACTCTCTTTCTTTCTTTTGCTTAGGATATGTCACGCACGGCACGGATCGTAGCTTCTGGGCACTCCGTGTTCCGAACTTGAACGCTTCACAGAAAAAAGTGGCAGTTGCTTGGTTGGATGCCATCGATGCAGAGGTTAATATTCTCGAACGCGAGGGACGACCTACAAGGCCTCTCAACCATGCGCTTACCCTCAGGGAAGACCAAACAGTCGCGTGGCAAGAAGATAAGAGGTGGGACGAGGTGATGAACATTGTCAAGGTCCTCCCTGGAGAAGGTTCGTCAGTCCCTTGACCTTGAATGTACCGGCGCCAACACCTGAAATCACATTAGCCTGAACTTGACAGATAGTCGAAATGCTTTACGATAACTATGGTAACACAAATACACTTCCATATCACTGACTCGGAATGATTGAACAACGCTATGCAATCCCTCCACCATGGGAATGACAATCTAGGACGCCGTTACAGACAAGCTCGACACCGGCGGATCTCGTCTTCGATCCTTATGGAAGTCCTTCCTATACACGACTGAATGGAGCGACTTTGGACTTAATCAGGATAATCTATGGCAACATGTTGGCTTCGCTGTGACAGTCTCTGGGGGTCCGGAAGTGATCCCACACGGGTCTCAGGCTGCTAAACGAAAGCGTGCACACTCGGCGCCGAAAAGTCGGAAGAATGAGTTAGATCCAGAGTGCTCAAATGTCCAAAGGTTTCGAAATCGAACGATTCACCGGCTTGCAAAGTTTTGACCAGGGTCCTTCCCGTCCATGCTGGAGAGGTCGTGGCGGTCCATAAGGGCAGTATGGACAACTCCCAAGTTTTGACGGGTCCGCGAAGGTAATTGAAACGTAGTTTGGAGGTACTGTACCCTGAAACTCTTACGCATCATTATGGTCGGCGGATGAGATATCCATCGATGAACTTCATCGATCATCATGGAAATGAATCGGAAGCACACAAGTAACGCAACCTAATTGGACAAGACGCTACTACTCGACGGATCGGGGTCAGTCGTTCAAACTAGCACCTTACACGACGAGACCCGTTCAAGCAGCTACCATGGCATATGTCAACAACTGCACTCCCCAACCAGAGATTAACGAAAACGAGTTGTATGGCCCTGATCCATATGATCTCAACTTCGTTCTTCCCGTGCCACCTGTACTGTCCACCAATAAACTGCGACTCGTTCCATTCATCCCTCGCATTCATGCCGCAGCCTACTTGAATGGTATCCGCGGACACGAGTCCATGTTCAGATACGTCTCCATTGCTTTCGAACACCCCATCGACTTCCTCCGAACCATAGAGAAGCGTCGGCGGGATGACAGGCACATCCACTTCGCAGCGATCGATACCACGCGTCCGGACCCCAATCATCCCGAGTGGGAGGGCTCGTTTGCGGGCCTCTTCGGGCTGATAAACACTGAAAAAGAGAAGCTCTCCACGGAGATCAGTATGATCACCCTTCCTAACTTCCAGCGAACTCACGTCACCTCTCATGCTGTCGGTTTGCTGTTAAAATACATCTTTGAACTCCCGCCTTCTGGACTCGGATTCAGACGAGTCAAGTGGTCTGCATCTCCGATCAATCTTCCCTCTAATAATCTCGCTAAACGGATGGGCTTCAAGCTGGAGGGTGTGGCGAGATGGAAATCTGTGTTGCCAGCGGGCGAAGGATACCAGAAAATAGGGAAAGAAGCGAGGAAAGGTGACCCGACAAATGGCTTACTGGGAAGAGATAGCAATGAGTGGGCGATGTGTTGGGACGACTGGGAGGAGGGTGGAAGGGAGATCGTGGAACGCGCATTTACGAGGGTGGTATAGACGGCATGCTCTCAACCACAGGTCCACAATCCATTCTTTTTCGTGACGATCTTCCGGGGGAATTTCATGGAGTATCAAAGAATAAAAGAAGTGGAGAAGACCATCCAAAAGACGTGGCGCTGGTCAGCGTCACATCTTTTTGACGGTCTTGCACTGATTAATGAAGTAGTCAAAGAAATGCAAAAGAGCGAGTGATGATGCGCCTTTTTAACGCTTTCGATTCGGGTGGCACTTGTATAAGCGTTTTTTTTTTCCATCAAATGCCTCCCCTTCCCCCGACCAGATGACCTGGAAGCGCGCTGGCGAACTTCGCGAAAAGGGCTTGAAGAGTATCCTCATTGGGGACCTCTCGATCGGAGGAATGGTACTTCTTCTCGATCGCGCACCCCGTCAAGGGACCGCGCAACGGTCCTGCGGCACTACCCTCTCGCGGATGATGCGTGCCCGATGAGGCACCGCGATTGATAGGGGAGAGGTGTAGTGAGGATGTTCGCGAGGGATTTTACAATGCAAGTTTCCCGGTGGAGGTGTACGCCCGAGCAGCTGAGGCCAAAAGGTGAGGCGGCCGGAGCTTTCTGAAACTGGTGCAAGTCATCATGAAAAAAGTGATGGCACGTTATTCCCTGACGACTATGTGGCATAATCAGCATTATGCGGTATGTTAGTACTTTAGTTTCCAGTGACACTGATCTCTTGTTCGTTTTTCTTCGGGTATACACACGCATGCTGAACCCCATCAATTGGGATCCTCGAATGCGAGGGTAAATCTACCCAGCCACTCAACCAGGCGCTCACTCTCAGGGAAGACCAGACGATCGCATAGCAAAAAGATAAGAGGTGATGAGATGATGAACATCGCCAATGTCCTCCCTGGGGAGGGTTGGAACTTGGCTGCACAATTGTAATACCTGAAATCGTACATATGAACTTCAAACACCTACAGATAAGACCTTTCCAAATGTGACTGGTGGGAACGATATCCTAGGGTGGCGCAGGCAAGCCCACTGCGAGTCCTGTTGGGTCTTGGACTAGAAGTAGTATTAGATTACACTTGCGGATTTCGTCTTCGATCCTTCTTGAAGTCTTTCTTCGTAGCGTATACACAACTGAACCGAGCGACTTTTGACCTAAACCATGGCAGCATGTCGGGTTCAATGTTGGGACATCCGTCCACGTTGAGTGATGTGACGACAGCGCACTTCTCCGCCGACCCAGGGGGTTCGGACGCATATTTCACGCGAATTTTGACGAAACAGTACAAGGTCGACGTCTTGAGGTCGGAACACCGGGAGACGTCAATTTGCTTTAGCGCACGACACGGCAGGCCCTGGGACGGCCCACCGGCAGTCGTATTTGTAGCCAGGAAATCTAATACTTCAATCGCGACTTCGTGGACATTGCTGACCTGCAACGTCTCGAGGTTGGGCGTGGAAGAAAGGAGCGTTGGGAGGACGGACAGGCTCAGGTTGCAGCTGGAAATACGGAGTTCGACGAGAGAAAGGCGTGAAGCCATCTGAAGCAGAGTCTCGTCGACCATCATGGCAACGTTGGACATGATGAAGTGCGTGATCGATGGCGCTGTAATCGCACGTGCGAAACGGAAATGATCACCGCAACCTTGAAATTCGATATGTTTGAGGTTGTCCATAGAGATGGGGGAAATGTCATTGTCGACGATAGGCTCTGCCTCACCATCCATGATGAACTTCTCAAGTGATGGATTGGCTGCAAAGACTGCCATGGAAAAGGGAATGATCAATCCAGAGAGGTGTAACTCCTTGAGTTGTTGGATCCGTGGCCACCAATTTTCGTTCGTATAAAGGATCCCGGACAAGTGGAGAATTCTGAGATTCCAGCTGGGACCAGAAAGGCAGCAGGATAGCAAATCAAGAGACGCGCAATCGAACAAGATCAGTTCGCCCAACTTCGAGAACGTATGCGGGATGGAGATATCAGAAAGTACACGATGGAGTTGTAGAAATGTAGATCCAGGACTTCGAAAGCTCCGTAGATCATCCCAAGATAATTCCTGGAGTTCAGCAAAAACGGAGGGTCCATCCAACTCTGATATATCAATCGAAATGCGAGAAATGCGGTTCTTGGCACGCTGTTTCCACAGTTTGGTTTTTTGCAAAGGGCGTTTCTTGGATAACACGAGCGTTTGCCATGCAGAGGGTGTGCTGATAAGAATCTGTCGCCAGTGGCCGCAGATATGAGATAGTCTGATGGCCCATGTGTGATCCTCGTCGATCAGCACGCTGAATATTTCAAGCAAGGTTTCTACTGGTAGTTTTCCCAAGAGGTATGAGAACCGGGCAACCTGCGATAACCGCTCCTTCTCTCCGCCTGCTCGTGCAGCAACTGCTTTGTCTTTCAGTTCGAGAAGCTGAGCGTGCCGCTGAACATCCTCTAGTCGCAGGTGGCTCAAGGCATGGTCTACCATCTTGATGACAGATCCATATTTCCCCAAAAGGTCGAAAAGACGCGCTGACCGAGCGTAGCCCTGCCACTGGTTGGGTGCAAGGTCAATGACGCGTTTTGAGTCAAGAAGGGCAGCTTTGAGATTGCCAAGTTTCTCGTGTACAGCTGCGCGTGAATCGTAGATGACGAAAGCGCTGTATTCCAGTTCGGCGGCCTGTTGGGTGTGGCATTAGGAAGCATTTGTAACATGATGAGTTAGAACGTGCCTGATTCATACGGGTGAGCGCGCCCTCAAAGTCGCCATGCTTGTAGCAAGCGACGCCCTTGTCGAAAGTCGCCTTCCATGCCATGTTCAGTGTAAGCAAAGGCAAGGAAACGGGTATGATGGACAGGAACTTGAAGGTAATAAAACCGTGGGAACCTAGTAATCATTGATTGAGTTATGTAACTCAACTTGCATTTATGTACCTCGGCAACAGTCTTACCCCATGATGACAGCAAGTACCCGTCTTGACGGGATGGAGACACAAGACAACTCGACGTTAATGCTGGTCGCCCGAATCCTAAGCCCTCGTGGACCCTATGACCTGTACCTAATTGTTTTGCGGTGCTAACCTCGCCCGATTGCGGAAAACCTCGTGCCAAAGTGCAGGACGGGTCAGAACAGGAAGATCTTGAGCGGACACACGTTTCGTGGTCGGTGCAAGTGTGTCCCATAGTAACGCTAAGTTCTTTCTTTTTCTTAGCGGTTGATATAGATCCGTCTTGAAGACCTCATTATGAGTACAGTATACGAGAAAGACGGATGATGCTAGTACATCGTCCTATATAACTTGCTGCTCGATGCCTCATAAATAAGAAGGAATACACGACGAGGACCAATTGAGTCGTTACATCTCTGTCACAGGACCTGTCTCTGCGGATTGGTACACCATGGGAACGATATGCCTCAGGCTAGGCTGAGCCCATAAACAATATTTGGATTAGCCACGCACCCAGTGGATCTTGAGTAGTTGAGTATCGGAATACCGAGTTCCGGGCATCACCCGGATGGACATCTCGCTGGAGTGATTGTTACTGTTCCCATGACACTCTAACTCATTGAGCTGTTGAATCTGTTGTCACCGGTCGAGTTCCTTACTTGAACTAATCCGGTTAAGCAAAAAGTTCTGAGATTCCATAGGGGACCATAAAACCAACGTGATAACAGGCCAAGAGTGTTGAACTCAAGCAAGAATATTTGGATGGAGATAAATCCGGAAGTTTAGCAAAAAACGGAGGTCAACCAAGTGTTTTATGAACCTTGGGCTCCAGGTACACATACACTATGCCTCCGATGTTCGTCTGCGATGCCTCCTGGCAATTTTCTTCTTCGTGAAATATACACATTTGAACTGAGCGATTTTAGACCTAAACCATAGCAGCATGTCGGGTTCGATGTTCAAGGTTGGACATCCTTCCACGTTGAGGGTTGCGATGTCGGCACACTTTTCCGCTGGTCCAGGGGGGTCGGAAGCATATTGCACGCGGGCCTTGACGAAGGCGTAAACACTCGATGCGGTGAGGTCGGTAGATCGGGAGACTTCGACATGCTTTAGTGCACGACACGGTAGGCCCTGAAGGGGTTCGGTCGTCTCTGTGGCAAGAAACTGGAACAGTTCATTCCCGACACCGCGCATGTGGACGACCTGTAATGTCTCGAGGTTGGGCGTAGATGAAAGGAGCGTTAAGAGAGTGGATGGACTTAAACGACTGCACTTGACGATACGGAGCTCGACGAGAGAAGAGTGGGAGGCAATATGAAGTAGAGTTTCGTCCGCCCTCACGATGGCGTGGGTCATACTGAAGTGCGTGATCGACGGCACAGTGATAGCACGTGCGACAGGGAAGGGGTCGGATATTTTAAACTCAACGAACTTGAGATTATCCATACAGATGGGGTAAATGTCACTATCTGGGTCAATGACTGAAGGAGAGCCGCAGATGGAGAGTTTCTCAAGTGATGGGTTGGCTGTGCATGCGAAGACTGCCATGGGAAAGGAGTAGAGATGTCCGTGAATGCATAACTCCTTGAGGTCAGAGATATGTTGCCACCATTCATCGCTCAGGCGAATGGCTCCAATTAAGCGGAGAGTTCTAAGTCTCCGCATGGGTCCGGAAAGGCAACAAGATAACAGGTCCATGGAATAATCGCAAAGCAAGATTAGCTCGCCAAGTTTCGAGAACGCGTGCGGGATGGAAATATCAGAGAGCATACGATGGAATTCAAGAAATCGTCTTCCAGAAATGCGAAGGCTCCATAGAGCATCCCAGGATAGATCGTGCAGTTCAGCAAAAAGATAGGATCCATCCGACCCTAACATGTCAACCGAAATACGAGAAATGCGGTTCTTGGCACGCTGTTTCCATAGTTTGGCTTTTTCCAATGGGCTTCTCCAGGATAACACGAGCGTTTGCCACGCAGAGGGTGTATGTATGAGAATCTGTCGCCAGTAGCCGCAGACATGAGATAGCCTGATGGCCCATGTATGATCCTCATCGATGAGCTCGCCCAAGATTTCAAGTAGAGTTTCCGTTGGTAGTTTTCCCAAGAGATACAACTGTGCAACCTGCGATGACCGCCGCTTCTCGGCATCCGCTTGTGCAGCAATGGCTTTCTCCCTCAGTTCTAGAAGCTGAGTGCGACTCTGAACAACATCTTCCAGTCCCAAACGACTCAAAGCATGATCAACCGATTTGATTACAGGACCATGTTTCCCCCGAAGGTCGAAGAGATGCGCCAACCTAGCATGACCCTGCCACTTATCGGGTGCAAGGTGAATGGCAAGTTTCGAATCGAGGATGGCGGCTTTGAGATTGCCGAGTTTCTCGTGTACCGCCGCGCGTGAATCGTAGATGACGAAAGCATTGCCCTCTAAATCGACAGCCTGTTGGATATGACATTAAGTAGGGAAGACCTGCAACGTGATGAGTATTAGATCTTGCCTGATTCATATGGGCGAGCGCGCCCTCGAAGTCGCCACGTTCGTAGCAAGCGACGCCCTCGTCGAAAGTTGCCTTCCATGGCATGCTCATTGACAGAGTAAGCCGAAGAGGCTATAGTGCGACCGGACTACTGGTCGTCAGCTATGTAGAATACGAGACGGATAGAAAAACATACCGAGTCTGAGAGAAACCAGCTAAGGGAAAAGAAAGGGTGGGAGAAACAGGCTGTAATCACAACATCTTGAAGTAAGGGAAGTCGTGAGATCTTGAGAGTATAGACCGCGGTCACCTCGGCAACTACTGAGTAAATGTAGAGACCAACTCCGAGTCGAAAAAGGGCCACTCACATTTCTTACCTTTCGTATAGTATCCGACCATGCTTCACTAGTATTACTCGACGAACTTGCGCAGAGTAGAGGTATGTTACTTCGCAAAGGTGAAAACGTTCGATGGACACTCGACATGTTTTAGCACACGACACGGTAGGCCGTGAAACGGCTCGATCCTCTCTGTGGAAATAAACTGCAACACCGTGACTCTGTTTGCGACCCTGTAGGCGGGACTGACCTGTAACGTCTGCATATTGGATGTGAAGAGAGGACCATCAGCGTCAGCAAGGTGGAGGGAGTCAGATATAGTTCGACGAGAGAACGGCGTGAAGCTACGTGAAGCAGAGTCTCGTTCGCCATGACACCGAGTTTGGACGTCTGTGATCGACAGAATCACGGTGATCGCACGGACTAAACGAAAAGGGTACATAGGATTTCGAAACTTAACATGGTTGAAAGTGTCCATAGAGATGGGGGGAAGTATAATTGTCTTCGGCGATATCGATTATGTTCTGACCAGCCATGGCGAATTTCTTGAGTTGAGGTTCCATGATATCTGGGACCAGAAAACCAACATGATGACAGGTCAAGAGGTTTGAACTCAAGCATGCATGTTTTGATGGTGATAAATCCTGCGGTTCGGCAAAAACGGAGGGTCTATCCAACTTTGATATGTTGAGAAAGGGTCTATCGTCGCCCGAAATGCGAGAAATACGATTATTGGCACGCTATTCCCACAATTTGTTTCTTTTGCTGGGGATTTCCCCGATAACACGAGCGCCATGCGAACGATATGCCCTGGCCATTGTAGAAAAGCCAGTTTATCCTATGAGGACTGAGCTCCAGGTACATATATACTAAGCCTCTGATGTTCGCCTTCGATTCCTTCTGAGAGTTTTCTTCGTGGGATATACGAATTTAAACTGGGCGATTTTGGACCTAAACCATGACAGCATGTCGGCTTCGAAGTTCAAGTTTGGACATCCTTCTACGTTGAGGGTTGCGACGTCAGCACACTTTTCCGCCGACCCAGGGGGATCAGAAGCATATTGCACGCGTGCCTTGACGAAGGCGTAAACGCTCGATGTAGTGAGGTCGAAACACCGGGAGACGTCGACATGCTTTAGTGCACGACACGGTAGGCCCTGAAGGGGTTCGGTTGTCTCTGTGGTAAGAAACTGCAACAATTCATTCCCGACACCATATATGTGGGTGACCTGTAGCGTCTCGAGGTTGGGCGTGGATGAAAGGAGCGTCAGGAGGGTGGATGGACTTAAATGTCTGCACTTGAAGATACGGAGCTGGACGAGAGAAGGGTGGGAGGCGATATGAAGTAGAGTTTCGTCCGCCCACCCATTGGCGATACTGAAGTGCGTGATCGACGGCACAGTGATAGCACGTGCGACAGAGGAAGTGTTGGGCATTTCAAACTCGATGAACTTGAGATTATCCATGCAAATGGGATAAACGTCATTATCTGGGTCAATGACTGAAGAGAAGCCCTTTACGGAGAGTTTCTCGAGTGATGAATTGGTTGTGCGTGCTAAGACTGCCATGGAAAAGGAATGGATAAATCCTTCAATGTATAACTCCTTGAGCTCTGGGACATGTTGCCAGCACTCATCACCCATACGAAGATTTCCAGTTAAGCGGAGAGTTCTAAGCCTCCACATGTGTCCAGAAAGGCAAGGTAACAGGTCGAAGGTATAATCGCAAAGCAAGATTAGCTCGCCAAGTTTCGAGAACGCGTGCGGGATGGAAATATCAGAGAGCATACGATGGAATTCAAGAAATCCTCTGCCAGAAATGCGAAGGCTCCATAGAGCATCCCAGGATAAATCCAGCAGTTCAGCAAAAAGATAGCGTCCATCCAACCCTAACATGTCAACCGAAATGCGAGAAATGCGGTTCTTGGCACGCTGTTTCCATAATTTGGCTTTTTCCAATGGGCTTTTCTTGGATAACACAAGTGTTTGCCACGCAGAGGGTGTATGTATGAGAATCTGTCGCCAGTAGCCGCAGACATGAGATAGCCTGATGGCCCATGTATGATCCTCATCGATGAGCTCGCCCAAGATTTCA
>JBBPPG010000547.1:0-21113 GCA_038091855.1 Leccinellum luteum
CAATAATGCACAACTCACACCCTGGCATTTGCAGAGCAGAATAGAGAATAGATGGACATGTCATCATCAGCATCACCAATCTGTCACACTCCACAACTTGGGCACAACTCACCCACTGTCATTTCCAGAACAAAATGGAGAATAAATGGACATGATATCATCAGCATCACCATTCTCTACCATATTCCACAATACACAACTCACCCACTGTCATTTCCAGAGCAGAATGGAGAGGACATGGGCCATATGGCATCATTAGCATTACCACTCTCCAAGTCTGCCCTATTTCACAATGCACCACTCACTTCCTATCATTTCCAGAGCAAAATCAAGAATAAAAATGAATAAACATGGCATCATTAGGGTCACCACCCTTTGCCACATGAAGTTCCACAATATACAACTCACATCCTATCATTTCCAGAGCAGATTGGTGAATGAATTGATATGGGATTATTATTATCATCACCACCTTCTGCCACATTTCATGATGCACAACTCACTTCCTGTCATTTGCAGAGCAGCATAGAGAATGAATGAATATGACATCATTAGTATCACCCATCTGTGTCACATTCTACATTCCATAACTCACTTTCTGTCATTTCCATAGCAAAATAGAGAATGGATGGACATGGAATCCAAGTCATCAGCATCACCACTCTCTGCCACATTCCACAATCTACAACTCACATACTGTCATGTTTCAGAGCAAAATGGAGAATGAATGGACATGGCATCATCAGCATCATGACTCTGCAGCATATTCCACAATCCACAACCCACATACTGACATTTGCAGAGAGAATGAATCAACATGGCACCATCAGCATCACTAGTCTTTTCTACACAACTCATTACAACTCACTTCCTGTCATTTGCAATGGAGAATGGAGAATGAATGGATATGTCATCATTAGTATCACCACTCTCTGTCACATTCTGCATTCTGCAACTTACATTCTTTTATTTGCAGAGCAGAATGGAGAACGAATGGAAATGACATCATTAGCATCAACACTCTGTGCTTTATTCTCCAATGCACAACTCACTCTCTATCATTTCCAGAGTAGATTGAAGTGACATAAGTGAAATCAATCTTCACACATTTAATGGAATGATAACTCACTCTCTACAATTCCCTCAGAAGGCATGAGAATATTTAGCACAATTTTATTTTTTTATGTATGAGCCAATTCATATGAAAGCCATCTTACCCAAAAGTGTGGAAACCATCTTGCCAGTTTTTTGGGATTTATAATGTCCAAGCTGTGTACAGGAAGTGCAGATTGATGCAACCTGTCTATGTCAGTTATGACACTTTTTACATTATAGCATTAGCCTTTGAAGAATGTTCAACTTTCAACACTTACTCTTGAACTGCATATCTAATACACAGTGATATATTTGTTTCTTGGGCTGTGACAAATAGCATTTGCAAAGCCTCTTCATTCAAAGCACTTGCTGTATTTTCCAGCAGTATGCCACATCCCTCAGTTGAGTTGTGCATCCCTTGCATGCATGTGAATTCTATAAGCTGAATCATTTATAAAAAATCAGAATAATACCTCCAATTCGAATACCACATTTCGGTGTGTAGTTCAGTTGAGAGAGACGACCCCATATATTAGCATTGTCAAATATTCCATCCATGAGTTCAAGTGCCTTTGCCACCCTCTCCTCTCGTGGTAACTTTTTATCACCAATGGATAGTTTGCCCATGGCTACAGCTAGTAATGCATCAAACTTAGTGAACAATACAATAACAGGCACTAGACAAGTTGTGAGCTCAAAAAAGCATTGCCCCAAATGAACAAACCATTTTTCGTATCACATTCATTAAAAAACATTTCCTCGGAGCGTTGAATTGCCCGATCCAATTTATCCATTGGGATACAATACCTATACAGAGTAACAATTAGTCAACCACTGCTTCTCGAGACGCACTGTTCAGGTTGTTACCAGATTGCATGAATCCGTTTCTTGAGAGATGTCGTGTTTGCACGATCAGCAATGAAATCCTTCAGTTGTTGGAATTCATCTGCAGAACCGGCTTCGAAGCCCCGCGAGTCATGGAAGACGAATTTGTCATTGCTCCGGAAAATCAGTTCATTCTCGATCTTGTGCTCCCCACGCTAACGGCCATTTTGTAAGAATGCTCGTCAAGTCCGAGTCCAGTATCTGATACTCGCCCTCCTGGTTCCTTCAACCTGGATCAGATCAATCTAGTCGCACGGTTTGGTAAGCCAATATCCATGTGTTAAACCAGGCATGCACCTTATTGCCTTCTCCGTCGTAGACCTCCGGGTTTTCAGTAGTGTTACAGATCGCACGGAGAATAGTCGTCTTGCCAGCGTTCGCTCGCCCTATGATGAGAATTCTGAAACGGCCAAATTTCTCTCGAATGTTTTCAAAACCGCCAGTCTGGTTTGTCTCCATATCCGGATTCCAAGTATAAGCGTATTGTCGAAGAATCTGTGGAACGTAGAGTTGAAGACACCGTGAGTGCAAGGAAGGTAAAGATCACAAGGTCGATCAATTCCCATCTACTTCCGACATCCGCTTCCGGCAGGTTGGCACGGGAGAGGATCCAGAGACCACATTAATCGTCGTAGTACGGTACGCTGTGTTTAGTTTGATCTACGTGGCTTTTTGGCTGTTCCCCACAACAGGAAACTTTCCCAATGGCAGAGCAATGTTTTTTTTTTTTTAGCAGAGTGACATTGATTGTTTGACGCTTGCCCACGTATCAATCAGAACACCTAAACTTTGTGGTGAAAAAACTAACGTTGGGCATAGGAACCAGTACATGACCACCGGATTTTCAGAAACCAGCCGGTGAGTCACGGCACGCGCGTTTAAAAACGATCGCAGTCAGCGCTACCGAGTAACCCTGCCAACTTTACGCACCCATTCGAGACTACTTGATGGCTCACTCTTGCCTGCGCATCACGCCCTGACAGTGGACGTGCCGTACCGTTGGAGTCGGTGATGTGATGTTGAGTATGAATCTGACGTCAAAGTTCCTGTATCCCCCGCACTTTACGAAGGGACACCTTACGAAGGGACAACTTGAAGGTCATAAGAAAGCACGTGAAGTTGCACCACGCATCGTCTCATTCGTTTTCCTTGTTGTGAAGCGAACGATCGAATTCACCAAACTGAACGATGTGCCAACAAACCGAACAGATTAGTCCCCGCCTTGACGAAGTACCAGAGCACTGCGGGGTTGTCTGGGATGCTGTTTTTGTACTATACACATCATATTGTTATTGGTTGCAAACGTTGATCGGAATCGCCAAGAAGTATTAATGGAATGGACATGCCTTGCTTGTGAGTAGACACTAACCACATGAATGGCGTATTTTTTTGCAGAGGTACATACTCACACTCGGAATGCTCGCGACCGTGACCGAACAGGCTAATGCCATCATGAAAAGCAGAAATGTACTGGCATTGCTGAGCCAAGTTGCTCGGAGTGGTAGTGTACATTTTCGGTCCGGCCGTGGGTAAAAATGATCGAGTACATAACCCAAATAATTTCCAAAGCTCTCTCGTGTCTGTCATGTTCTCCGTCGTCTTGCGGGGTGCCACTCGAACGCGCCCGGTTTTGCCGCGGTCGGTGCGCTTCCTTGCGTCCCAGGTACCGCCAAAGCCAACGTCGTCGCCCAAGCAACCGCCGCCGCCCGAACCCGCCGCAGCGTCAGCGACGACTTCGTCTCTCCCCAGCCTCGATTTCGACCCCGCTGAACGCCCACAACAGGCAGAGACGTCGGAACGTACGGGGGCAAAGTCTTCCAAGGACTCCCTTTCTTCCATCGAGCGACGGCGGAAACACTTGGGGCGAGTTTCGCTCGCTCTACTGGCCATCGCACTCGGAGTACAAGTGCTGTACCTTGGGCGGGATTGGGAGGCAGATGAACTCGCTAGCAAGAAAATTGTATGGCCTTTTCATCTGTTCTATCTTTGTACTGGTGCTGACGGGGGGTTGGTCCTTGATAGAAAATTGAAGATGCCCCTTCGGGTCGGTGGGCGCGCACGAAGGAACGATTCATGGATGGGTTCGACGTATGTCATTAAAGGTTTTTTTTTGCATCGCGCGTATACTCAAGTTTACTACCAGTACTTCAACAAACCAGCATGGTCAGAGCTTCTCCCTCCACCCCTTCCGAGCCCCCACCAAAAACCTTACACACTTCTGGTGTCAATGGATGATCTTCTAGTAACCTCCACATGGGATGTACGCCACCAATTCCTCAATTACTCGTGCGACAACTGACGTTGGTCTTTGATAGCGTCAAAAAGGTTGGCGGACGGCCAAACGTCCTGGCGTCGACTATTTCCTTGCATATCTATCTCAGTTTTATGAAATCGTCATATTTACTACTCAGCAACATTACGTTGGTTTCGCTCACTACTCACATTGCCACCGCTGACTGTTTTGATCTGTTCTCCAGACTGCCCTCCCCATAATCGAGAAACTGGATCCATATAATTTCTTCATTACCTACAAGCTTTTCCGCGAGGCGACGCGATCCGTGGATGGCAAAATCGTCAAAGTGATTGGTCTCACTTCGTAACCAGCTTAGCTCTGAAAGTTTCTTTTCGTGATTTGCAGGACCTCTCCTTCCTCAACCGCGACCTTTCCAAAGTAATCCTACTTGACACGCACGAAGAGCACACGTCGACACACCCTGAAAACTCGATCGTCATGCCTAAATGGACGGGGACCCCCGGTGACAAGGGCCTGATTGCTATGATCCCCTTCCTCGAGTGTACGCTTCCTTTTTCGCTCATCATGCATGTTCTCACGTTCGGTTCTCCTCAGCGGTCGGCATTTACAAACCTCAGGACGTCCGACCGATCCTGCAGGCTTACCAGGGCAAAGACATTCCCCTCGAGTATGGCAAGAAGGAAGCCGAGGCGCGCGAACGCCACATTGTTGAGTGGAAGGGCAAAAACAAGGGTCTCTCCTCTAGTGGGTTCACCATGAGCTCCTTGTTTGGCGCTCACGCCGAGGTAGGCGTTGTACGTTTGCTTCTGTCGGTCAGTTCATCTCACTGATCGCATTGCACGCCAGACCTCGCACTCGCCCATCCCGCCGACGTACCTCGAACAGAAACGCGCGGAGGCACAGAGGCAGTACAAAGAAGAACAGACGTATATCGCGTCGCACAAGGCCGAGTTCGACAAGCTGTTGGACGAGGAGAAGCAAGCGATGGCCAAGGAGATGTCCGGGTCGCTGCTTGGCCTGCTGGACAAGATGGGCGGGAAGAAGCCCGAGGACGCGGTGGGTGGAGGGGACTTGAACGACGTGAATGGCAAAACCACCATCGCTGCGGGCGGCGGCGGGGAGGGCCAGGGCCAAGGGCAAGCGAAGCACTAGCACACTGAAATGGCTTGGGGATGACGCGGTGGATCGACAGACAGACATAGAAATTTATGGTCGCGGTTGGGACCCTTGGTCATTCGTTCGGTATCGCATATACAACAATCTGCTCCCCTCTCACGACCGAGCGATGAGTGTAACCGACGAATGGAACGAAATCCCCTCTGACAGACTGGTGCGACACGTCTTGTTTCAATTTTTCGGTGTGTGTTATCGACTTTTATTTGGATAAACGTGTGGCCAAGCTGGCCAACTTGTATCTACCAAGTCAACCACCGGAACAGCTTAGACTATTGTGAAAGCGCAAGGCCCAAGAGCAAGAGGAACTTGCATAGCTTGGCAGTGGCAAGGGCGGCAAATGTCGTACGTCGCAAACACTGTGGCCCTGACAAGAACAGCGATCTCGTAGTTGCAGCAGTGACAGTGCTTTCTGGTCGCAACTAACCCGATACCAGATTCACACCCGCTCAATTCACCTCCCCGCCCCCCTTCAAGGACGTTGCAGACGGTCCGAGTCACGGTCTGTTATTGCACGATACTCGTCCTGGATGTCAAAATCCCCGAGTGTTACTGGAAGTCGAATGATCCTCCATGTGCATGGGGTATCAATGACGGCTGTCCATTCATTTGCAATTTGTCTCCCATACACCGTCGAGAATAAGTACGAATGCAAACCTTGCATTCCATACTGCGGTTCAAATCACAAGCGCGGACCGACCTTCTTGATGGACACTCTCAACCATTCCAAAGAGCCCTTTACCTTTCATTTTACTGGATCAATGGATGTGAAACTTTATGCCAACACCTTCAATCGGGCAACCGTCTCGGAGTCAGTTACCTTTTGATCTTATTCGTTCATGCGACTACTGTCGAGAACATGATCATAACATTGCTCTCGGAAATGTACTGGGCTTGTTCAGGAGCTTCAGCAACTCCAATATGCTCCTCCTGCCAGTGTCGGACATCGACAAGTCCTCGGGTGGTTAGTTCGATCCAGAGCAAGATGCTTTCATGAGTCTAGAACTGCGTATGGTAAGTTATCTCCACTTCCGGTCCATCGATGACCTACATTTAGTCTGACCCCATCAGATCCCCGCTGGTGGCCCTGGCTTATTGCCCGTGATGCATGGCTCAAGAGGGACTATTGACTCTGCACGCAAAGTTCAAGTCTGCGCTTCCTCGGTATTGTCCAACCCCCTCGTCGAAAAGTGATGCCAACTCTTTTGACAGAGTGGGGTTGAATAATCATGTTTAGTAGGAGATTTGACTTCAACTTCGGATTGTCCTCTCATACGGCGGGGATGTGATACGTTAGGTGTTGCATGTTGCTAGCCCAGGAAGTGTCACGCTGGCATTGCCGTACGTCTGTCGAGCAAGCTATCGAGCGGCAGTTACGGGTGAAACTGCTGTTCAAACACACCAGTAGTGTTCGTGGCAAGAGCTAGCGGAGACAGCATCGTCGTTCGACGGTATATCTAGAGGGAAGAGTATGGTGCTTGGAGTATCACGAACTGGTCCTCGACTAGTCGAGACCAACACCACTCCCGAGCTTCAGGGGACCCATGACCTTACTGAATTTACGTGCGCGAAGTGTGGGTGGACATCCGGATGGATTTGTTAAACCCGCGTTCTTGCAATCCATTGTTGACGATGGCAGTTCGGACAAGCACGTCCAGGCATCCGTTGCCTCGAGAAAAGAATCGACCCTTTGAGTTGAGACCGCCC
This sequence comes from Leccinellum luteum, assembly GCA_038091855.1. Classification (NCBI taxonomy): domain Eukaryota; kingdom Fungi; phylum Basidiomycota; class Agaricomycetes; order Boletales; family Boletaceae; genus Leccinellum; species Leccinellum luteum. Next base: position 7,115 of record JBBPPG010000547.1, read on the forward strand.
AAGGCTATTAAAGATCATTAAAGGATGTACAGCAGCTTTCCCCTACGGAGACTAGCTTACGTTAGCGATCAGCAGCTAGCTGAAACGTTGATCAATCGTTATCGATCATATCGAACATCAAAGATATTTGGACAAACAAGCGACCGTAGGATCACAACACAAGCACGAGAGGCATGCAACTACAGATATTGATCATCGACAGGCAGAATGTACAGAACTTGGAACGATCGCGCATGCATTTTAGCACCGGGAGGGAACATCGTCATCGATCACCACCTTCCTCCTCCTCCACCACCACTGTAACCTCCACCACCGTAGCCACCGCCGCCACCGCCGTAACCTCCGCCGCCACCACCGTAACCGCCGCCTCCACCTCCACCTCTATAACCTCCACCTCCGCCGCCGGAAGGCCTAGCGTTTGCGAGGTTAACCCTGATGCGTCTACCATCGAGTTCTTGTTCGTGCAGTGCATCGATGGCAGCATTAGCTTCTTCCGCAGTGTTGTAGGTGACGAAGCCAAAGCCGCGAGAACGACCCGTCTCTCGATCTTTCATCACAATGGACTGTTTGAAGGAATGGCGACGAACACCACAACAGTTCGAATGTGATAGTTTTTTTTTCGGCGGGGACATGCATGAAGATTCATTTAGCAAACCAGATCAAAAAGGGAGTCTCAACCATGCATGGTGCGATGATAGGGAGATTCCGTGACGAGATCGCGCACATCTATGACTTGGCCAAACTCAGAAAAAGCCTGTTTGTTCATGGGGAAAGAAAAAAAAAGAGATGGATTGAGCCACGAGGCACGGTGAACTGGTCAACGGTCACGTACCTGTGTGAGGGAGTCTTCCGTTGTGGACCAACTTAGACCTCTATATCCGATGGGTGAATTCATGATCAAGACTGCAGTCTGAGCGATGGTCGACTCACCCAACATAAAGTTTCGTAGACTCAGACATGATCGGATGAGGTTGGAGAAGAGCGATGTTAAAGCGCTGAGTAAGGTTTGAGCGGGTTCTTATACTGGGTTTTTTTTTCAGACTCCCCTGCCTGCATTTGGACAAGCGGTGAATCCGTTTCAGGAATCAGCAGCACGGGCCCTCTCTGGACTGTGAGATGGGCCGGGTGATTATGCAGGAACCGTTATCCTACCTCGAAGACCACACACCCACCACCTTCTGTTCTATCGCAATTTTTCATCGACTGCTGGCGGCGACAAATAACCACTCAAATCGTTCCCTCAGCTTCTCTACCAAGTTTACATAACCACCTGCAATTTGCTCGCTTCAAGTCATTGCTGCTGCTGCTGCTGAAATCATCCACTGAAGTGAATATATTTATATGATGACATCCGATCGATTCCGATGAGTTCGATTAGAATCAATCATGCAAGATCGTGACGACGATGTCGACGGAGATGGCGATCTGTCCCTCGGCGCCGTGTTCGCGGTGAGTGCTTATTCTCAGGCTCCAGCGATTCCGTTGGTAGTACCAGAGAGTTGGGTTGTCGGAATTGCTGGCCTGAGGTGGCGACGATTTTGTCTAACTTTTTGCTTTCTACTAGGAACCGCCCCGTCCTCCGACGCCGGGTCCTACCTTCTCCACATATACCCGTGATAGCAACACTGGCCCGAACCACCCCGGGATCGCCATCCGCCTCGTCGGTTCCCACCCTCTCTGGGGACACCACTTGTGAGTCGAGTTCGTCGCGTATTCACATTCGCCCACGCGATTTTATATCGTCTCGTTATTTTCCTCTCAGGTGGAACGCGGCTATCGCATTCGCTTCGTATTTAGATGCGCACAGCGAACTGGTCAATGGCAAGTTCGTGTTGGAACTGGGCGCGGGCGGCGGGTTGCCGGGAATCGTGGCTGCTCAGAACGGCGCAACCAACGTAAGCGAGCGATCGGCGAGTGTCATGATCTACTAACGAGTGCTCCAACAGGTCGTGTTGACGGACTATCCCGACTCTGCACTGATCGAGAACCTCGAGTACAACGTCCGGCAGAATGTGCGCGACGAGCAGGAGAGGGGACGGGTGACGACGCAGGTGACTTCTTCTTGTCAAATCCCGCGATCGAACGCGAGGGAGAGAACTTGCTCGCGCTGACCTTTCTTTCTTTCGAACCTTCCACCTTCGTTAGGGGTATATATGGGGCAAGCCCGTCGACGACCTCATCCACGCCCTACCTCGAGATCGAGAACCCTGGAGGGGATTCGATCTGATCCTGCTGTCCGATCTGGTATTCAACCACTCCCAGGTGAGCGAGTTGTCCCTTTCGTTATCGCAACCGCCATTTCATCTCATCTCATTTCATCTTATCATTCTACCAAGCATGAGGCTCTCTTGCGCTCCTGCGAGCTCTGCCTTACGCCCATATCCGACAGGCGCGAAGTGGCGGCCGCGGAGATTGACAAGCCACCTCCATGCGTCCTCGTATTTTACACCCACCACCGCCCACACCTCGCCCACCGCGACCTTGAGTTTTTCACTACGGCTCGTCAGAGGGGATGGACCTGCCAAGAGATTTACACGAAAAAGTTTCCGGTGAGTCACCTGAACCCCTTCCTCCTTCCTTCCCTGGTCCCTGTGGAAATTCCGAGGTGCTGACCGCCGCCGTTGTGGCCATTTCATAGCCAATGTTCCCCGAAGACCCAGGAGATGTGGAAGTTCGTTCTACTGTTCATGGTTGGAGAATGACGCGCGCTTGAGTATTAGAATCCCTTTCCCCCATTCCCTATTCCTTTCATAAAGGGATACATTCTTATCGATCTCGCGACCAAAGTATGATGGAACTTGTGGGCATTTGTTTTAGAATACTTGGAATGAATAGAACGATTTGTCTCTCATCATTTCCCCTGAGCTACTTATCTCCATGGGGACTGCGCGCGCGAGTTCCATCGGTGCATACAACCAACAATACATCAAAGAACAAAAACAAAAACAAAAAAAAAGATACAACATGGATTGGAAAAGCATGTCCATCATTTGATCTCAAGAAACGTTTCAACCTGGGCTCTCTCCACTGTCCACGGAAATTCAACAAGACTTTCATGCCAATAAGACCCCATCAAGCACCACCAGTACCGGGAGGAGGAGGAGCGCCACCTTGATCTGCCTGCTTCTGATCACCAGCGGGTGCGATCTGTGGCGGAGCCTGATACTCGTACTTTTTCTCCTCAGGCGCAGGTGGCGGCAGAGGCTGCGTGTACGCAGGCGTCTTTTCGTTGTAAGGCTGTTGTCCCGGAGCTGGTGCCGAAGGCGGAGCCGGAGCCGAAGTCGAGCCAGAGGGCGGCGGGGGAGGAGGCCCAGTCCCGGGCCCCTGAGGCTGTACGTACGTCGGTCCTCCGGGCTGTGGCTGCTGACTTGCGTTGGGCGGGACGTATTCGCCCATTCCTTTATCTGTGCGCAATCGATCAAGAAACTGAAACTGAACGATGGGAGAAACGTGGGCTGCTCACAAGTCCAGTTCCCGTAGCCGTACCGTTGGTTCGCCTCGGCCCGCTTGAACACGATCCAAAGTGCATGCTATATCGTACAACGAGCGTTAGAGTCAGAACCTCATGGAGGGAACAGGGGCTCACGATGCATCCAGGCAGGTATCCTAGCCTGTCAAACCAAGTCGGCAGGTCAGAAATCAGAAAATCCCGATAACCACATACAATGTTAACAGGATGTTGAAGCAAAGGTCGACGCCACATCCTGAGACGAACGCAACGGCCGCAGGAGGGAAAATGAAAGCAAGCTACAGTAGCATGCAATGGTAAATGTAGATAATGAGGGTAGATTCACGGAGACGCATACCACTGTGAGCAGGATAGCGTCTGCCTCACCTGCCATGACGAGGAAAGAGTGTGGTCAGATAAAGAGGCTTAACAAGTTCTTGGGCGCAAACTACTACAGGGGAGATAAGAAAAGAAGTATGATGTCATTTTACCAAATATCCACATATAGAAGATAGACAGTAGTTGGAGAAAACAAGCAACACAAATACGAACAGCTGGCTATTTCATAGGTAATCAGTAACCCTCCATCCCAGGCCCGCATATCTAACGTTAGATAGAAAAGAAGGGTTGCTCCGTATTTTGTGATTGTTGGTGTTGCTGCTGTTGCAGAGCAAACGGATTGTTGGGACTCACTCCAGTCTTCTGTTGAGCAATACGCCCAGCCGGGGTTTGGCCGTACCGCAGGGTACCAATATTTCCAAAGGTATCTTGGCCGTCGTCGCGGTTGGCGAGCAAGTTTGCGAGGTTGGAATGGTCCTGGTCAGCACGCGTCGGCACTCTTCCCGCGCCGCCGGTGGCGAACGAAGACACATCCGGTCTTGATTGACCACTCGACGAGGTCGGCGCTGGTGATGGCGTGGACGCATATGAGGGTGCGGACGAGTTTGCGTAGGTTCCCTGGAGGTTGAATGACGGACCCGACAGGCCAGTCCCATTGGCCGTGGGAGGTGAAGGGTGCGAGATGGGCGACGATGGAAAGACAGGTGCAAACGGATTGTTGGAGCTGCCAAAGAGCCAATGTCAGCGACACGCTACGAAAGTGAGAGAACACTGAGCGCACCCGAATCCGGTAGGCTGGGCAAACAGTTGTGCTTGCTGTTGTGCTTGCTGTTGTGCCTGCTGTTGACGAAGCCACTCTTCTTGCTGTTGCTGTTGGAGTGCCTGTGCCTGTGCTTGTGCTTGTGCCTGCGCTTGTGCCTGAGCCTGAGCCTGTTGTTGAACCATCCACTCTTGCTGCTGTCTCAAATACTCTGCCTATGATCGAATGAGTTTATCGATGCAGACTCGACCATCTGAAATTATTACCTGCATAGCTTCCTGCTGTGCCTGTTGTTGGTACGGATTAAAAGACGTAAACTGGGGCTGTAACGTAAACTGGGGTTGGATGGTGAACTGAGGTTGAAGACCAGTCGCGTAGGATGTAGCATCGACAAACGGGAATGGGTTGTTCGAACCATCCACAGGTGGCGGTCTAGATCGTCATTCAACAAACACCGAGGACCGCATCCCCAGAAGAAAGAAAACACACATACATTTGTGCTTGATCGTCGAACAACGCGGATGCATTCGAATCCTGGACAGCCTTGTTCCGTTTCGCCTCTTCCTCCTCGCTGAGCCGGATCGCACGCTGGAGATCGTTCTCATCCGCCAGCCGAGCCTGCTCCTCAGCGTGGCTCTTCTTCGATTCCTCGATCGCGCGCTTCAGCTCATCGTCATCCCGATCCGTCGTCGGTCGGCTTCTTCTCGAAGGAGGCGCCGCCGACTGACTTCTCCTTCCTCCCCCGCCTTCTTCTTCCTCGTCCTCCGCACTTGGACCCCCCCTGATCATCCGATCACGCATAGAAGCCCGGTTTCTCCTCTCTTCCCGAAGCCGACCGGCATCGGTGAGCAGGTTGGAGATGTCCTTGGCCTTTTGCCGCACGTTGGCCCCGCAATCCTTGCCGTCCTCGTCCACGTACTGGAACTCCTTGAGCGTCTTGATGACGTACAGGTTGTCCTTGAAGTACAGCACGACGTTCTCCGACCCGGCATGCAACAGATAGTCGAGCACGGTGAGCGACTGTGGATGGTGTGGGCAACAACAATAACAAAAAAAAAAATCCCGTCACGGTCGTTCAACGATGAAAGAGATAGGCTTCGCGCTCGCCTTGAACACATGTCTCCAGTTCTTGCCCTTGTCGTTCAGTCGCTTATCGAGCATCTCCATGATTTCGACGAAATCGTTCCTGTTTCATCCATAACACGGTTTAGCGAACGGACAACCAAACACAACGAGTGCGAGGATGGCGGACAGGACGCACTGATTGTAGCTTAACTGCGCAATCTCGTTCATCTGGGTGCCCGAAGGTCCCCACGGATCGTTGGAAGTGGCATCCCGGACTTTGGCCTGTGTATCTGAGTAACCCTTGGTGTAGTTCTTGGCTACCCGCAAGGCACCCTTTCCAAAGTGTTGCAACGACATCGTGTCGTATCTTGGCAGGCCGTTCTAGAGTTCTTCCGATTCAGATCCAGAATTTTACGAGAACGTGAGTAGTTGAAAGAGTAGTAGCTAGTACGTTTCTAGATGCGTTGCGAACGGAGCTGTGAACGATAATTGCCAATAATAGACATTGCTAGTCACAGAAAAAAAAAAACTGCGCAGCGTTCCCGCGTCAGATTTGAACGAACAGATATGGAAAGCCAATAACGCCGATGGTGAAGCGGTTATCATGCTTGCCTTCCAAGCAAGCGGCAGGGGTTCGACTCCCCTTCGGCGTATCTTTTTCGCGCTGTGGCCTCATGTAGGTGAACGATATCGTACATATAATTAGCCATGTAGCGCAACACACTCCATGATAAGTAAACCACCTGATTTCTGAAATATACTTTAGATTATGCGTCAAGCGTACGCTGGGTATGTGAGGATGCACTGATGAATTGATGATGTAAAGCTATAGGGCATATGATATGGCGTACAAGAGGGAGAGAGAGGGACCGTTTAACACAAGGGAAGCGCAAGAAGAATTAGCCAAACCAGACGGGAGAGTGCGGGTAGCAAACGCACCACGAATTTACTTATGACACTGAGACGAAAGACAACGAAGAAAAAGAGGCCCCAAGACCGATAGGGTTAAATGAAAAGAAAGAAGAGATCCCTTGAACAAAGCAGGGAATAAGACGGCGTTATATAGACAGGATAAATTACCGCTGTGATTGAGGGGAGGAATCACGTCATCGCAGAAAAGGGAAGGAAATACCAAGAGAATGAACCAAAACAGTCCCAAGAGAAGGCGTATCAAAAGTATCCTGGACCAGGACGAGTGGGCATACGTGGAAGAGGGGGTACGGGGGGAGGTGCTTCGTCACCCCAATAATGGCTGCCAGCAATCACAATTTCGTCCCCGTTCTCGTCTAACTCACCATGTTCCATGAGATACATGGTTCGCCTACCGGCGGTTTTGTCGTCGGAGGGGTACAGGGAAGCATCATCGTCTCCCATGTCGACAGATTCTTTGGAACCAACCTCGTCAACGTCACCGTCGTCATCTTCATAAATGCTAACACTCTTGTTGTCTTGTTGCATCGTTTGGGAGTAGACGCTCAAACTGGCATCACTGCGATTTGAAAATCGCGAGTGTAGGTCCGCCGCCACCGTTTGGCCGGATATTGATGTGAAGGACTGGCTGTAACTTGCTTCAGAAACGGTGGAAGCACTTGTCCCTGGGCGGTAGTATTCCGGTACATTCAGCGAATCACCAATCACCGAATCCTTGCTGCGTTCCGAAGTCGACGAGCCATCGGATCGTACAGAAGGCCCGGAAGATGATCCAGAGAGTGACGGTGATGGACACGTGGACGAAGGTGTTGACAAAATATGGGACAAAGGCACAGAGGATACAGACGAAAGATGCTCATGGAACTTGGAGTGTTTCCCGATCGGGGTATGTGAGCGTGTATTCGCGGTCGGACTCGGCGACGGAGGCAAAGGTGCATCGGGAGGAGGGTGCCGCGGGGACGGAGGTGGGGCATTCTGGATCCTCCGCTGCAAAAATGCAGGCGTACTTCCAAAGCCAGCCGAGTTGGGTGTGACCGGTCGTTGTCTCCCAGTAATATCCTTGCCATGGAGTTGATCAGATTGAGGACGGCGGTTTGACGGTTCGCCGTTACAACTATACGATACTATCCTAGGAGAGAGTAAAGGTCTGAAGGGAGATGCAACTTTGCCTGGCTTCAGTGGCGGTGTTGACCCTGAGGTAGTCGGCACAACAGGGATTGGACGTGCAGGTGAACCTCTTCTGGACAGTGTCGTCGGTGTTGCGGGCAAAGGAAGCAATGGCTCGTTGGATGACGCTGATGGGGATGGTGGTGGCTGAGGAAGAGGGGCGGTAGGCGGAGGGACTGGCGGGGGAATGTTAAGGTGTTGCCTAGACGACTGAGTTGAAATTGATTTCGGGGATGCAGTTGCCGGCACTGCCGTGGGTTGCGCCGACGGGGGCGAGATGGAAGGAAAAGAAGTTGTCAGGGGAGTACCTGGCGCGGAAGGTGGAAGAGGAATTGCCACAGCAGTAGCCGCAGGAGTTGATACGGTGGGAGGGGATACTGACACAACCACAGGGGAACTAGATCGCTGAGAGGCAGAGAGGTGATCCAGTCTCTGAGGAGATGTAGCTCTTGCATGAGCACGAGGTGGACTCTTGCTGACTCGTCCCCTCGATGGAGATCCAGGCGGATTCGCTAAATTTAATGACAAAGGAGAAAATCCGGATCGCGTCGGCGATGATGGTCTCGCCCGACGTTCAAGTAGTCTCGGACTCGAGGGTCTTGGAAAGACAGGGATCGCAGGTACAGGAGGTATGCTGTCTTCATCCTCATCGTCACTTGCACGCACAGACTTCTTTGGCCGCCGCCGGAAGAAGGCTATGGCGCGAGACTTGACTTTGCCAGGAGACTTTCCCTGAGACTTGTTGGAAGACGCAGAAAGGTACCCTCCATCTGATAGATAATCTCCGTCCCTCTCGCCGGTTTTACCGATATCAAGGGCTTGGGGTTTGGAACTCTTGGATCCCTTTCCTCTCTCAGATTTATCTTTTTTACCCTTGTTTGCTTTCCCTTTTGAGAGATATAGACCATCGCTGGTGTAGCCGGATTCGGTGGGCACTGGGCTAGGGCTGTCGTGTTTGGGATTAGCACGTAAGCTATCGTCCTGGCTACGCGAGCGTTCGGGGCCTCCAGAGAGTTTTCCCAAAGGACTGCCCCTGGTCTCTACGGAATGACCGTCGTGAAGGGATGCAGCGAAAGGTGAGAACAACTGTAGCTGTTCCGCGGGAAATTCACCAAAGTGGACATGAGGGGACTCCATAATACTCGGCTTGCGCACGAGTGCCTGGGGAATGGTGATGGCCGCACTAGGAGCGAGGTTACCCGGGGAATTAAGGGAAGATTCATCTGAAGTCGAGTTGGAACCTGACGTGAAAGGAGGCGTCGTTGCCTGGTAAGAGAGAAAAAAAATTGGATCAGCGGGTCCGAGGTTGGATGGTATGGGGTTGGAATGAGGGGAAAAGGACGTAGTACTAACCTCGGCAACATCTGAAACGAGATCTAGTTTTGTTTCGAGTTTGTCTCGTTCAACAGGGTCGAGATGAAGATCCTCTGATTCTTCCGAGAGCGGGTTATTGAAAATCCAGTTTGCGACGGTTGAATTCTGGGCCAGGCCCAGTTCGAGAGCGGTCTCGAGCACAGAGGCTCGAACGACATTAGAGTCGCGCTGTGAGTCTAGCAGTTTGGCCCTCGTGGGGCGACGTCGAATTTGCGGTGACTCGAAAGTCATGAAGAGGAAATAAAGCAGCGGGAAAAGAGTGGTGTGGGGTGCGAGTTGTTGCGGTGCTGAGGCAGGCAAAGATTATGAAAGTCACTAATGCGAAGAAACGCGTTTCAGAAAGAATGATCGAAATGAAACTGCAGTCAGAGATAAAATGGATGACGAGCAGAGAAAAGAGCCATTCGCTGGTCAACCGAGCGTAGGAGAACACTAGAAAGAAGTGCAGATACTGCGGTGGGAAGCCAGTCCCACTGGCCAATAGAGAACAAGATCAAAAACACGACCCGATAGGATGACAAAATTGATTATAACTCACGATGTAGACGCGCTGAAATCGCGAGGACTCTTCAACAGGCGCAAAAATCGTGTAGACCTCAAAAATTAGCCGTGGCGTTGAAGGTAAGAAAACTTAGTAACAAGTCTCATGTTTGCTAATTGGGGTTTATTTATGGACAATTTATTCTGACATCTGATCAAGGGAGATGGCGGCGGATCAAATCACTTCTTGTTCGTCCCGCCTCATGTCGCCATAGCGATAACGTTAAACGCAGATATTCGACTCTGACGCCTTATTCCCTCTCTGTGTTACTCGCCCGAGACACATCCTACACATGATACCAGTGGTATAATTCATTGTGGCAGATGTGACTTGCATACTAGTAGTTGACGTCTGGACATTTCCTGCCAAATGTCAAAGCTCAAGAAATTTGACATGCAGCCAAGCTATGTACCCGACAGTGACCCAGGCGTGGAACACGGACATTCCGAATTCGAACTCTGCAGGATGGGTTGAAAGTGAATTAGGCCGAGCTTCTACTTCAAGGTGCGATGGCGTTGGAATTTGGGTGAGCTATGCGTGGCGGGAACTTGAGTATCAGGTATCAGAGTGCAATAGGGTCAGGGAAGAGAAGATAATACTAACACACCAGTGCGGCTGAGTTGACTCGGTACCGAGTTCAACGACATAAGCAGCAACGCTGACAATTGGCTCATCGCAAATGTGGAGTTAAAAGGATGCGTACCAAGCTGGCAAGCTCTCGGAGATCTCAATGGGCAGATTTATGAAGAAAAGGGTTCATGAGAGATAGAGAGATCCAGACAAGCCGGGTGAAGGGCCCGCCACTTCCCCGGTTTGGAGAATGCCCCGGGCCCGCGCAGTTGAGAGAAGTGGTCGTCAAGAATATTAAACCCACTGGTGGTAGTCCCGGTCTGTTTCGAAACTTTTGCTACGCGAGTTTCATTATCTAATTGACAAACCAGAACTCATGGCATTCGCCGGCGAAATTACATAGCTGAGGGTTGGATGATCCTCGGCGACAATTCTGGAACAACCGCCATCCACCGTCTTGTAAGTATAAGTTTTCTTCTGCCGATTTGTTCGATGCTTAGAGAGCAGCCCCATGTCAACGCCGGAAGCGACTACTGCACACCTAACTCCTACGGATCCACCAGATTTTTCAGAAGGAGATCCTTCTGGAGTCTCTCAGTCCGCTCGTACATCTGCGACAATGGAAACGACCCCTCGCAGGCGATACCCATTCGTTCCCAAGATCTGTACCGGAATTTTTCAGGACATCCGTGCCCGTGCACCATGGTACCTGAGTGACTGGACCGATGCCTGGAATTATAGAGTCGTTCCAGCTACCACCCTGATATTCTTTGCAAAGTATGTTTCTCGTCCTTGTGCCATCTCTTGGCCAGACACCTCATTCGTCGTGTACATGTAGCGTCCTGCCTGGAATTGCTTTTTCTCTAGATCTAATAGAGACTACTCAACAATATGGGGTCGCTGAGGTGCTCGTATCCTCTTTCATGGCGGCGTTCGTATTTTCCGTTTTCGGTGCACAGCCCCTGACCATTGCTGGGGTAACGGGTATGCCACTTTTGCTTGACATGGCGCTATTTATTGACGACCTTCACCAAATGACCTCCAGGCCCCATCACTGTCTTTAACAAGACAATCTACGACATTATAACGAAACAACATAACCCACCCAATTATCTCTCGTTTGTCGGTTGGGTATACCTCTGGGCGGCCATCATCCATTGGATCACTGCTGCGCTCAATTGTGAGTGCGGTGACCCCAATTTAATCCAGTATCGATCGTCTCATGCAGAACACGTAGGGTGTAACTTTTTGAAATATGTCACTCTCTTTTCCTGCGACACATTCGGATTTTATGTTTCGTGGGTCTACCTTCAGTACGGCGTACAAATTATCACCCGCCAGTTCAGTGAATCCAGCGATGGCACGTTCGTCGCCATCATTTTGGCGCTTCTCATGCTTGTCACCTCCTTCCTTTTCCAAGCGCTCTCAAAGACAGCCTACTTCCATCGCATCGTCCGTCTTTTCTTTGCAGACTATGGCATGCCGATATCTCTTATTACTGCTTCTGGTATGGCATACTGGGGACATTTTGGCACCGCAAACACGACTACTCTTCCCGTTTCTGGCGCTTTCCAGGCTGCGAACGGAAGAGCATGGCTCGTCAAGTTCTGGGAACTTGATGCTAAATGGGTGGGCATCGCTCTCCCGTTCGGTATCGTATTGTGGGTCTTGTTCTTCTTTGATCACAATGTATCTGTATGTGCACCCGACTTCTCGCTTTTCCCAGAGAAGAGGGCTAATCTTTATGCTAGTCGCTGATAGCACAGGGCTCAAAGTTCCCCCTGCGCAAGCCTCCAGGCTTTCATTATGATTTTTTCTTGTTAGGGATTACAACATTAATCGCAGGGCTGATCGGTGTTCCTGCTCCGAACGGGTTGATCCCTCAAGCACCCATCCATACGACTTCTCTCACTGTCATGGGCTACCCCCCGAAGATATCTGACGAAGAAGGGAAAGCGCAGACACCTAAAGGGGGCAGTTCAGTCACGTCCGGGCGTTCAGAAGAGAAAAGCGATACAGTTTCGCAAGAAGTCCCCGTTGCTGTGGTCGAGCAGCGAGTCTCGAACCTTGCCCAAGGCGCACTCTGTCTCGTCCTCCTCAGCGGGCCATTCCTGCACCTCCTCCATCTCGTTCCGAGAGGGGTGCTCGCAGGGCTCTTGTGAGGCTTCTATTCTATTTCATGCATGCTAGTGACTGAATGCGGGGGCACCGTGATGTATCTTAGCTGGTACATGGGCGCAGACGCCCTCCAAGGGAACGGTATCACCCTCAAACTGCTCTACTTCATCAGAGACAAATCGCTGACGCCTTCCGCCGAGCCCCTTCGGAAAGTCCGAAAGTCACGCTTGGCTCTGTTCGTTGCCATCCAACTCGTTGGTTTCGGTGCAACTTTTGCGATCACACAGACGATAGGTGCACAACCCTATCAAATAGTTTACTGACCGTTTACACGGTTCCGCGTTCAGCCGCGATCGGATTTCCGGTCATCATTCTGATGCTCGTCCCGTTTCGGGTATGGATCATTCCTCGACTCCCTTTCACGCCCGAAGAATTATTCATCCTCGACGGTCCAACCGCCTCTCCATTTGTGAGTATCTCTCTACTCGTGGCCTGTTTATTATTTAGCTGAGAGATCGTCTTGACAGACGATGGAATCTGTCGGCGGTTCGATATGATATGTTGGGCGTCATGTGATAGGTGGAATTACTTGTGCTCTCCGACCACTAGGGTCATATATAGGCTGCGTCGTGATCGGTCGTATTAGGTCGTCCCTCTTCCCGCCATAGGATCCGTTCCGCCACCTCTCCGCTGGTTACGGGCTTCCATGCATCAGATCTAGAGAAGTCCATACCCGGGCGGATCGCAGGCGGTACAATAGCCTAAATTATGTACATAAACATGCGGGGGGAGTAAGGATTTATATCTAACGATGTATTTTTTGCGCCACATTTTCCTTTTCTCTTCTTGCGAAGCATGGTCTCAACGATGGCGCCGACCACGGAAGTCCCGGGCAGAGAATTCACGGGCGGTAGACATCAATTACGGCTGTCCCATTGATCTCGTGTCCAAACAGGAAGCAGTAAAGACAGTGTCATACCGTACGTCTTCGCCCACATAGGCACGGTATACGTGAGGAAGGGTGCATTTCTGTTTGTCTCAGTGAGCAGGCTTCTGAGGAAAGGAATCATAGCCTTAGGGCCAGGGAGGAAGAGTGATTTACGGGAATTCACTAGTAGCACCTGCGACCGACATTGAAACTTGCGTATTATGCTAGCTGGAACTGCTATCACGCGCCCGTCCCCATGTGATGATACGTCTGATGGTCATCAGTCTGGGACGAATCTACTCATCAAGGTTGGGTAGTGGTGTAATGGGCGGGCTGTGGAGCGAGGACTGGGACGCCGACTGTCCGATTCCAAGGGTCGCGAGCTATCAAGGAACCGCACGATCATTATAATCAGGTAGTCTCTGTTTCTCATGCGAATGTATCTGTATCGTTTGATCAAACAATGTCCTTAGCTGTAGGAGTCGGTTCGTTTTACTGTTTTCTCGTCGGACCAGTGATTTTCGCTGTTTGACAGACCAATGCTACGCTCGTTGTCTTTATCTATCTCATGATGGACCGCTAGGGGTCCAACGACATGCACAAGCGGAAATCGATAGCTTGGTTGGGCCCATCATCGACTTCTTCCGGACTTTGAGGACAGGGCATCGTTACTGTATGTGGATGTCATCACGTGGGGAGGCAATAAGGTGGCATTCAGTGGCGCCGGGTGGTGTATTCACTTTTTCGACAATGGGTCTC
>JBBPPG010000548.1:0-21064 GCA_038091855.1 Leccinellum luteum
GGTATCTAACAAGCAAGTTTACTCAATGTAGCCAGCATGGCTGCCGACCCCGCCGTCCAGATTTCGGACCGGCCTATTCCGATGGAACCGATGGTATGTCTCACTGTCCTTACTGATTGAGAGAAGGGGGCAAACACTTATCGAACTAGTTCATCATAGTCAACCTAGGCATGTCAACCAACTTTGGGGTGGTCGATCTTGATCATCTCCCGTTCCCAAGCCAATGAGGGTCGACTACATACGAGTCTACCAGCCCTCCAATGCACGCAATATTGGATGTGATGCAGAAGACTTCCCTACCGCTGAATATATTAATACATGCGTGTCCTTGATCCATTCGTGGCCTATCCTATCGAAATTGACCTGAGATCATTTTAGACACATCGAAGCTTATACCAATCCTATTCTCACGACGTGGAGGGGGAATGATGGTCAACCATTCCCTAAGAACTTGAACCAAATACTCAATGAATGTTGAAGGATGATATCACGATAACAATCTCTGCGCGCATAGACAACCTACCAAGTTTCTGTAGTATTGGCCGATACCTTCCTACACAGTGGAGGATATTTCCCTATCTTTCATTCTACTCTTACATCTCACGTTTCTTATAGCTATACCTCACTCTAGACTAGCCTGTGATCACAAGTACTGTGACAGGGTAGAACAGTTGGTAGGACATTGGAACTTTCATAGGAAGAGTAACTTCCTCTGTAATCCTTCGCAATGCAACTATCCCGATCTCAGTTCTCATCCTTACAGTAAGATAGAAATGCTAACCAGAGGTCACGTTTCAGACACTCATGGAGCATCATTGGATAAACCAGAAGCCCCAGTACCATAGGGGAGGAATGACCTCCTGTTCAGAACGAGGCCCTTCAGTGCTCGGATTTCGCGGTGAAGGTCTTCCTCGGCTGGATTCGAACCATTTGTGCCTCGTATTGATGGAAGACCAAGAGAGTACGTTTGGGTTGTGATATACCCAGTGAAGTCTGAAAGGACCTGAAGGGTTCGTTGCCTGAAAGAGATCGTGGAAGCCAGGTGTGAGCCACCAGAAGTAGTACCAGCAAAGTCTTGACCGTTGGGCAAAGCTGCTCTTAGCTCTGCCAAACTTGCAAGCAATGGCGGGGTGGGCGGAGGTGAAAGAGGTACGTACTTCCAGAGAAGTCGAGATGGATGATCTGGCGGTAGAGGGCTGGGTGTACCTGGTTCAGGCATGGTGGACACGAACAAAGGACAAGAATTAAGGTGGCTCCAGAGGCTGTTCTGTTTGGGAAGTTGGTCAGACGACGTAGAATAATCGAAGCAAATCGGACCTGGCGAGCTGCGCCCTCCTCGCGACCTAACCACAGCAGTTTACCTTCAAGATGGCGGAAAAGCTCCTCCGTAACTATGCCGTCTGTTTTCGAACTACCAAGCACCTCCAGCGCGCAACGGAGGACTGTGATGTCCGGAATATCTGCACCCGGTTGAGTGGAATCTTCCTGGGCACTCCCAGCATGTGACAAAAGATCATCAATAGAGTGGCACTGTGCATATTGAGAATCCTCGTAAATGGGGATTGTTCGAGGCAGGTCCTTGTATGACTCTGCTTGGGCTGCCTTGAGAACAGAAATGGAATCTGTGAGGCGTTCAACAAGCGTGGATTGGTGTTTGCGAAGAGCAAGCCGAGCTTGGTA
This sequence comes from Leccinellum luteum, assembly GCA_038091855.1. Taxonomy (NCBI): domain Eukaryota; kingdom Fungi; phylum Basidiomycota; class Agaricomycetes; order Boletales; family Boletaceae; genus Leccinellum; species Leccinellum luteum. The sequence goes on from JBBPPG010000548.1 coordinate 1,681, forward strand.
GGATTTGGCGAGTCTTGGAAGAAGATACCTCTGGGAGGGTTTCCAGTGAGTATTCACTACGGAGGTATCCAAGGCCGCTGCGTACATAGTAAACGAAAAGGACAATTGCAGAAGTACCGGTCAACCAGGTGAATATTCGGGCGACACCGGCAAGAAGATTAGGCAGGTTGGAAGGGGGTGGCGCAGGGTAAGTGCGTGGTGGTACTGATGGAGGCTGCGAGACGAATGAGCATGTATCCGACACACAACCAACAACGCACCAGTTCTCGGAGAAGTTGATCGACCTCATCCGGGGATAGCCCTTTTTCTGCAAGGAAAGCTCGCTTCGCATCCGAGTCCTGAAGCCGTACCTGTGGAGACGTCAAGAATGATCTGGCACGTGTGAGCTGAGCAGTTCTGCGCGATCGGGGGATGCAGCGGTGACGTCCTGGAGGGGCTGAGACACCGCCGCCGGTCTTTCTGGAGCAGGTTTTTCCTGTACCACAGACTCGGCCGTGGGGTGATCCTTTGGACCGTCATCGGGCATGGCGTAGAACGAAATTTAGTTGCAAGTTGTCGGGTGATCGTGTGCGCGTGTGTCAACCCGTCTTCCCAGAGGAAAAATAGTTATTATTAGTGTTCGCGTGTGTGATGATGTGAACGTTCTAGATTATAAAACGAAGCCTGAGAGTGGTGTAAGAATCCCTTCTTTCTCCCTCTCCGCCATGATGGATATCAAGAGTGAGAAGAGCGGTCTACCAGAAGTTGCTACCGCGCAGAGACGTCATCGCCCCGTGTACTTCCGAAAGCTCCTGACTCGTGTTGGCGTAGCACTGTCCCTCTTCCTACTATATGAATATCTTTCTCAGCACTCTTTTCAATTCACCGACAGGATCAAGGCTTGGAAGCATTCCTGCTCCGAGGGCAGCAAGCCCTTCGACAAATATACCAAACGCATTGAAGATGCCTTTCTGTCAGCTCCATTTCACATTTTCACTGTAATTACAGCAGCTGACGTCGAGTGTGACTGGTGCATGATAGTGCTATCCCTTCCACTGAGTCTGCTATAGCGAACTCGCGCTATTACGCCACCCACCCTCATTTAGCAGGCTCACTGGAAGACTTCCAGGATGCGAAGGATATCCTATCCGTTTTCCAGAATGAGTTTGGTATCTCCTCTTCCTCAGCTGAACCTATCTTCGATGCTGGTTCCCCAGAGTCGCGCGAGGCGACTCTAAGTACTACATCCAACCTCAAATCTCCAAATGCGTGGATAGATATCTATTATCCTTTGATGAATGTCGGTAATGCGGATGGTATCTCCCTAGAGTTACTCGGACAGGATGGTGGGTCCGTCTGGACTGCCGACCTCTTGGAGGATGGTGACCCCGGCGACGAAACGGCTGCAAAGTACAAGCATGCTATCCCATCTTGGCATGGCCTCAGTGCCCCTGGTGAAGCCACAGGTCCGATCGTGTACGCCAATTATGGTACCAAGGAAGATTACGACCAACTCGACGCCATGGGTGTTGACCTTGCGGGAAAGATTGTCCTTGTTCGCTACGGTGCCATATTCCGCGGCCTCAAAGTAAGCTGTGGTCTGCACGAGCTTTGACCTTGAAGTTGAACCTACCCTTCCAGATCAAGAGCGCCGAGGATCGTGGTGCTGCTGGAATTCTGATCTATACTGACCCTCGTGATGATGGTGCTGTCGTTGTCGAGAACGGTTACCTGCCGTACCCGGCTGGACCTGCACGCAACCCGACATCGATCGAGCGCGGTTCCGTACAGTACGTGTCAATTTATCCAGGTGATCCTACCACACCCGGTTATCCTGCATACCAAAATGCAACTCGTGTCGAGAGTGGGAACATACCTCGCATCCCTAGCTTACCGCTCTCCTGGGCCAACGCAAAATACTTATTTGAAGAAGAGTTGGGTGGCGTTGTAGAAGGCAGAAAACTTAATGGAAAATTTGGCGGTCGTGTTGTCAAGATGGCCAATGATGGTATGCATAAGAAATACCCATGACTGGTGACCTTGATAGATTTGGCTTCCATAGTTGACACCAAGGTGATCCCTATCTGGAACACGATGGCCGCCATCCCTGGTCACATCAAGGACGAGGTTGTTATTCTTGGTTGCCACAGAGATGGTAGGTGGACTGTTTGGCGTAAGATCCACATGCTGATCCTTGGTTCTTTGTAGCTTGGGTCATGGGGGCGGCCGATCCCACGTCCGGTACCGTATCTATGCTTGAGGTAGTTCGGGGTCTTGGTGCATTGGTACGGCGGGGTTGGAAGCCTCTCCGAACTCTCGTCATTGCAAGCTGGGACGCCGAAGAGGTGGGCTATTATTCATCATTTTTGAGAGGGGGTGTTACTCAGCTCTTCCGATACAGTACGGCCTCATCGGAAGTACAGAGTGGGGAGAGGACTTTGCACAATGGATCCGGGCCCACGCCGTCTCCTATGTCAATGTTGGTATGTGTGATTAACCCGTCAATTACAGGGATGCTGCTGATAATTGAAAACAGACGTTTCCGTTCATGGGTCACGTTACTCGGCGGGAGGTTCTCCCTCGCTTGCTCATCTGATCAAACGTAGTGCACTGGATGTCGCACACCCTACTGATCCAAGCAAGACGGTTTGGGACGCACTTTATGACTTTGGACCCTACACCGGAGAGCAAGACGCCGAATTCGCTAGTATGTGGGCCACGATGAACGAGACTCGAGCCCGCGCGGCTTTGGAAGATGATGTTCGAAATGTTTCACCACTTGGCTCTGGAAGTGACTATACTGTGTTCTTGCAGAGACTCGGTGTTAGTCATCTATTTCCTACCTTTTCCGAGTCGGGGCCATACTAACGTGGCACGACAGGTCGCTAGCTCTGATCAGGGTTTTGCTGCCACACCCACTGATCCTGTTTACCACTACCACTCCATTTATGATTCTCAGCTGTGGCAAGAGAAATATGCTGACCCTGGTTTCCATCGACTTGTAAGATTTGTTGGCCCACCTCTCACTTCCTGAATGTTCATGTTTCATTTTGCTCAGGTTGCACTTGCAAAGACATTGGGCCTTGTTACCCTCCGACTGTCAGAATCAATAATCGTGCCTCTCAACACTACAGAATACGCATCGCAACTCGACTCCTACGTTGATGCGTGAGCATCGCTTCACCTCGGCGTTGCTGCTGACTAACGTAGGTATATCAGTGTGGAAGAGTCGGCATCTGGCATTACTGCTCTTCCAGATTTCCGCAGAGTTCGCAAAGCTATCTCTAAGTTACAGCACGCGAGCACGAAACTCGATGTCGAGAAGGTCAAAGCGGAAAAGGCATTCCGCAAAGCTTTACGCGACCTTCGTCGTGGCCGTGTCACACGTCGCATCAAAAACTGGATCATGGATCACCTTTCAATCAACCTCCCGTCCCCTGAGGGTGCCGACACAAATTTGATGTTCCCATCTCTGAACATATTGAATGCAATGGAGGATATCACCGAGGAAGACGTTTGCAAGTCTCGTAAAAGGCCGCTCTGCAAACTGATCAAAGCTGCCAAGAGAGTGCAGAAAGTGAACCAGAAGCTGCGCTCGTTCGAACAAGGATTCATCTCGGAAGGAGGTGTGAAAGATCGCGAATGGTACAGGCATCTTGGAGTTGCCCCTGGGAAGTACCTTGGTAGGTTACTTTCGAGATGCTGTTGGAGTAACACGACTCAATGTATCGACAGGCTATGGTGCAACAACTCTTCCTGCCCTTACCGAGGCGATCTTGTATGAACAGAATGCAACGTTGGTCGAGTACGAAACCAACCGACTGACGACTCTTCTGACTAAACTGGCCCATGGCATTGAGCCCTGATCGATGACCTCCCAGCAGAAGTGTGTATTTCAGCGTATGCTAAGCAACAATGTACAGGCAATACATCAGTGTTACAAGAATTTGATCAGTACAATAAATTGTGCGTGTGAAGGTCGATTGACTTACAGTAAGTAACCGGGGATCACTGCTGAATTCTTTCTCGCCCTCCACTCTATCGTTACTTCCATCTGATATGACTAACCCTGCCTCACAAACGTTTCAATAGTTGCTGAATTCTGATTATGCCGCACACGACTCTACATATGATCACCAAGAGGGTACAACGATGTTACTTATAGACGAAACGTAGGATAAAGTGATGCATGGAACGGGAGCTTCTCCCTAGGCTTTGTGACGGAGGTCGTTCCATGCAGTCGGGTGCATGGTCATACAGTGCATTACAAGCGAATCGAAATCGGGTTGAGTCAATACATCCGGAGGTTCTTGGGTCATCTTTGCCCTCATATCGATTGCTAATCGAAAGGTTGAACCTCGAGGCCTCAGAGTGACGGACAAAGAACCCACAGGCATAGACCGCAGAATACGCCGTTTTGAACATTGGCATCCTTCTCAAATATGAGGTCCATACAGCCTCGATATGATCGGACGTCTGATCCCAGTGTGGACAACTTGCAGTCATCGTGAGGACTGGCGGAGGCTATTGGTGATGGTTCCGTGACCGCCTGATACGCATCAGAGATCATCGTCGTTGGACAGTCAGCCTCGGATCCTTTGATACGAGGCTTCTTATTTTCTCCTTCCGGGCTCGTAGAAGCCTGAAGTTCAGAGCTTGGTCTCTTTTGTGGGCGCTGATTCGACTCCGGTGAGACAGGAACAGGGTTACCACTTGAACTAGCTCGCGGTCCATATTCTCGGTAGAACGCTGATGGAGCTGGTCGATTGTCCGGTGTTCTGCAGCACCTTGCTCCCTGAGATTTCGGGTTTGAGTTGCAACAGATATCTCAGACGCATTGCGCGGGCGATGGTTGATCTGCATATGGTGCGGAAGTGGAAGAGACCCTGCAGGTACTGGTGCATGCACAGGAAAGCCATGCGGCACAGTCTGGCCATCGCGCATGGATGCGGTTGGTGGTGGGGTGGGGAGAGGTGCTAACCATGTCGTTGCGATAGGTCCAGGTGCTGAACAGGTGCGTAGCGACGTCGGAGCATACAAGTCACAAAGCGTGTGAAGCGCGTGTCTGAGGTCCTTGAGCATCTCCGGCGGGTTGTTGTCCGTCTCGCGAGGGACCAAAGGGTTGAGCTGGGGGCGGTCGAGTGCCATTTAGCCCGCATCGAACCTTTTATCCGTAACGCATTGGTTTTCGTCGGTGAGAGTGATTAATTGATGGTATATTCTGATTCGGTGGTGTCCCATCTAGGAGACTTAACCGAGTTATACCCCGCAGCTGTGCAAGCCCTCGCTCTGAATCTCAGCACCATCTTGCTACCTGGTACGATAGCTCTTCCGACGCTGTTTTTCTTGTACTCTCTTGGACCACACATGCTCGGGGAAGGTGAGCACAGCGGTCGGCTAATAGCAGCGTTTAGCCCTGACGCCGTATAGATGCCATCAATGGATGGTTCCTCAAGTTTGTCTCTGAGACTTTGAGGGTTTGATGAGCGCAGAGTTCGTATGCAGTCCACACGGACAGCTTTATGCAACCACCATGTTCTCATAAGCACTGAAATAGGGGGCAACCGAAAGTTGAAAGTGAAAGAAAAAGGTGGTTCGTTTCGTCCTAATGTGCAACATTCGTTCGGCCTACAGAACCGTCACGATGATCGTCACTCGCAGTACCTGAGGGTTCACGAGATATCATAATAGGTCTTGAATTGTCTGGGACATGAGCACACTCACCGCCTCTCACCAAAGTCTCCGAGACCTGGTATGATATATGCCTTCTCGTTGAGACCCTTGTCGATCCAACCAGTGATCTTATCCAACCACTCGTGAATACCGAGTTTCAAACGAAAGAAAACTAGAGATTCATACCACACGCGTCGTAGGGAATCTGGTGCAAAGGGCTTGCAAACCTTCCGGAGCTGCGATCTTCAAAGGACATCAATATAAACAACATGACTCTGAACGCTATCGGCCGAAGAGACGGTTATGTTACCAAGTTTATGAAGATGATGCGTTCTTCAGGGACGCCGTGCTCCTTGAGAACTTCAATTGCCTTCATAGCTGATCCTCCGGTCGCTGATCCAAAACGTGAGAGACCGAATAGATAATATCGAATCCCGGACGTGAACACACCTAACATGGGATCTAGAAGGAGAACGTAACGAGATGCAATGTCCTCTGGGAGCTGAATTCGAAACATTTCTCAATCGATCAAACATGTGTCGACAGCAGGGGAAGCAGTCGTACCTTGGAGTAGAACAGTTTAGGGAGCGTCGTCTCTTCGTCCTACTCTAGCGGTGTCAGTACGAGCAAATTAGGAGTTAGTGACCAGTGACCGATACCCTTTGAATGAGAATTTTTCCGATGCGAACGCTCCTGCACACCTCGCGCAAACCTGCCTCCATGGCCTGATGACGATGGGTGAGACGCTGAGGCCCGAACGAATAGGACAACTCCTCCCGCAACCTACCTCTCCAGCACGCAATATGGAAACTCCGCATATCTTTCCTTCGAAGCCTACGCCCTCGTACTTGGATCCCTACAAGACAATGAGCCAGTCCTACCCGCGACCGTGACGTGCACGAAACGCCGTCCTCAAAAACACGCACACACGTACCGTAGGCGTCTCTACTGTCTTTGGCAGAACGGGCAGATGATTTAGACCCTCCTCGACGAGCAACCGGATGATTCGATCAGAATAAAAGAGGAAGTCCCCACGGCTGCTCTCCTTGTCGCGAATGATTGTGTAGAGCGCTTCGAGCTGGGCGGTTTGGGGGAGCGTGAACACGGAAGGAGGGATCGCTGCAGGAGTCGCTTGCGAGGTCACCTGAGTTGCTATGGTCGTTGCCATCGAGGATGTCGATTGAAAGATATCGCCAGCTAATGGTGTCACGTGTATCACGTCTGGTTCGTCTGATTGGATCATTCACTGTGACTCTCGCTTTCAACAGTATTATAGGACATCCGTTCTCTAAGAGTGTTATTTGGGAGTACTAATGTAAGTGGTGTATAGACATTAATGAGCGAGCATCTGACGTAGCGACACTGAAAATGCAAATAGTAACATGTTTGGGACTGCTTTTTGCTTGCTTCGCCACCTAGTGTCTTCACAGCACGGACCAGAACTTGTATGTGCGCTCATCTAACTCATTCACCAGAACACGGTCCAGCGTGCCCGGCTTCCTTACAGGCCCGTCTTCTACAGGGGCGACACATGTCTGCTGGCTGCACGAGACATCAGCGTTCGTCACGGTCAAGCTCACTGAAGTCGTCTGGAACTCACGAGTCAACCAACACCTGTTCCTTCGACAACCGCGATCCGGCTTTGGTCTGAGAAAGTTTAGGTTTATAGAACGTATCCATCAACGCAATTACTCGCTGGATCTCCTTGATCGATACCCGCTTAAGGGGGTTCGGGTTCCAAATCTGACATAATAGTGCATTCAGAGGCTCTGAAATCGGATACGTGCTCAGAAAATATTCGTTGTCGAAAAGAAAGACCTGGAAGTCCTTGTCCGTCGGTCGGGCTTCCTCCCATGAGAAGCGGCAAGTCACCATGTTGAAGAGGATGACACCCAAGGCCCAGATGTCTGCCTGATCAGTGTAATAAAAAACGCCACTCTCATCCCAGCATTCTCTCGGCGAGTCAGTTTAACCAGTCTGATGGTTTACGATGAGTGACTGACCTGGGCTGAGGTAGGCTGCTGTACCACACGGGCCGTCGTTGCACAGACGACGGTTCGTGGAGAGCCCAAAGTCAGCAATCTGGACATTCATGCCATTTGTATCACACAAAATGTTTTCAGGTTTGAGATCCCGGTGGTAGATTCCCTTCTTATGACAAGCGAGAACGCCATCAAGGACGTCTATGAACGCCTCCTTAATGAGGGAATCGTTCTTCCAGTACACCGTCCGCTTCCAGATAGCTTTGTGCATATCGGCCTTGCATAGCGGCATGACGAAGAAGAGATATCCTTCGCATTCGAAAACGTCGCATAACCTGAGTACGTTCGCACAGCGAGCTACTACATTGTGGTTGCGGATCTCTGCGATCTGTTGGCGGCGGCGTCTAGGATGGCTGCTCTCTCGCACACACTTTATGGCGAGAGTAGGGGAGTTCTCCAGGGATACGTCCACAGCCTTGTATACGGTACCGCCTCCGCCAGCGCCAACCAGAGAAGAGAGGAGGTAGCGGTCGATTTGTATTCCAGCAAAGTCTCGACCGTCCATCGTCGTGTTTGGGAGTACTGAAAAAAGACAAGTAGGGAGGATAAATGCAACTGAAATCTTGCAAGCAGAGACAGAAGTGATGTTGAGTGCGTACTGAGTATGTACTGAGGAATGGGAGTGTTCGGAATTCGCCGCACGCAACGTCTCGCGTCCTCGCATCTCAAATGACGTCACCGGTGCGCCAAAAAATGGCAATCGCACAGCCTCTCATTTATTTGCAGCCGGACACTCGACTCTCACAATCTCGTCATTGTTCCATCATAACTCAGGCGCCCTCGCAGCTGCATACACGCGGACATGTTCACAATCATATTACTTTCCATCGACGCCTATGCTACTTGCGAGTTCGTTCTCCTTGTAGTCTCCGTTTAGATGTTATAGATTGGCATGAGGAAGCGGGTGAGAACTTTACCCTAATACCCTTGCGGGAGACTATGCCAAAGGAAATGGGACTACAGTATTCAAGCAGCGGAACCTCCTTGACTTGGCAGGCATTCGAAAGCTTTTGCCAGCGAAGTTTCCCAAACCCCTGTGTAACATTCAGGTTGTCAAACATCGCAACAACACTTATGTGCGATGCCCTTTGCGAATTTGATTTATGTCGTGGTCTGGAGTTCATACCGGATGGTTGGGCAGCGGCTGTCGGATTGCTATTATGATCAAGTGGAAGTATCCATGTCGAGGGTGGATTTGAGAGGCCGTCCACCCGCCAGACAATTGGTTTTTTGTTTGTTGCTTTTCTGACGTGCAAGTTAACCATGAGACGTGATTCGGAATGGCCTTTGAACAACCCAATTGAATAAGTATCTAGTAGGCCGGGCCTACTTTTCAGACCACTTCCCGTCTTCGAAACAGAAAGTGGTCTCAAAATACTCTATGTACTTTGAATTACTGAGAGTAGAGATAGGACCAAGCAGGATACGTCGTATTTCGTACTTGTTATCTGAAGTACCATTCAGCGCAGATATAGGAGCATGAGGAAATGCATACGCATGATGGATTCGGAAAGGAGCGAGTTCTAGGGGAAGGAATCGATAAGTGGTCAAGCGACCATGAGATACCGAACAGGGACACAGATCGACTTACCGCCATATCTAGCGAAACATAGTCTAGTTGCAACGTGAACGAACGAAACGAAGAAAGGTCCTTCCATGCAGGATCCTCCTTCATACTTTTCGCAACATCTGCAATCATGTAGGCAGCCGTTCGATCCGCTCTCAGGAAATCCAGCACCTCGAGAGACCGTGGTGCGTTCACGAGGGCCAAATTCAACCCTGGTGTCCAGTGTGGGTCCGAGCCGAAGGACCCGTCCTCAAACTCAATTTCATCCTCAACAGCATAGAGGTATAGATTCGTGATAGCAGACTGGCGCAGCCAGTCTTCCCCTTCGATAGCCCAGAAATCCATGGCAAGTGTGCACAAGCACCCTTTATTGATGGCTGCAACTGTTTGCCGAAATCCGGTGGCGCCACAGTCAACCACCCGAAGTCGAGACACTTTCAGTTTGAGATTCTGGTCTAGTTCAGTGAGCGTGAGATGTTGAGGAAACTTGCATGTATCGAAAGCTAGATCTTCGAGCGATGGAAGTGCCGCGAGTATGCTCCACCACTCTCCGTCCACCTCGCAGTTTTCAAAATGAAGCATGCAGACGTTCTTCATGTTCGACACAGCGACGAACCTCTGCACAAACTGTTCATCCCCCCTTGAGCGAGCATCGTAGACAAAGCATGTCTTCACTGACTTGACAAGCGCAAGCGCAAGAGGCTGCTTTTCTGCTATTTGTGTACACAAGATAGATCCGAGCGACTTCGAGGTATGACAAGTGGAACCAGAGAATTCGACAGACTCAAATACGCGCGTGGAAGGCAGACGTTGGCGAAGAATTTGCAAACGCACGATAAAATCTTGAGTTTCTGGTGGTCCCTGTAACATCTGGGTGGGGCAATCAGTTCGATTATGAGAAGATAGATCTCGTTGGGTATGGTGGTCAAGGTTTGGTTGACAATACGTCGTTCTGGGACTGAACAAGACGGTGAGGAAATCTCGATTTACTGTAAACTCACTGGACCACTCAAAGAGGGACATGGCTACTGCAAACACAACGAAACTAGACTAATAGCAAAGCTATGATGTTACGGCGAAGGGCTGTGGTAGCTGGATGGAAGTTACTGCCAGCTTGTCGGACTGTTGATTACTCGATTTGGTCATCATCCTTTACCACCACTTAGAAACACCTTGAACGCGACATGTCCACCGCCCACAGACCGACATGGGACCCCGCTCAAGCGCGAGACGTCAAAGGCGGTTCGAGACAATTCTCCGTGCGCGACATGGCCGCGCACACCAAGCTCAAGTTCCGGTTCGTCGCTGCCTTTTCTCGTCCCTCGCCGTTTGGTCCTTACATACACATACCCCTTACGCTCTTCACCCGTGCCGTCGTTATACTGCGACTGGCCCTCTCTCCGACCAACGACCGACGCTGATAAAACTAAACGACCGAACCAACCAGCCAGCCAGGACAAACCTCGACGACCGAAGTCGCGCGCCGAGACCTCCGCGCCGAACTCCTCGTGGCGGAGACGGAGGCGCGGAACAAGAAGCGCAAGGCTGAGGGGAAGCCGCTTTTAGCTGCTCCTGTGGTAGCTGGTGCCATCACGTCTGGAACACAGGAGAGCACAGGTTCGGGTGCGAGTGCAGGCTCGGCGAACGGTGGAGAGGCAGAGGGTGAGGAGGCGGTTAAGCGACGGAAACTGCTCCAGGAGGCGCTCGAGCTGGATAGGGACGACTCGGATGAGGGTGAGGGCGAAAGTGGGGAGGCGAACGGGGACGGCCGGGGCACGCGAAAAGAAAAAGGCGGAGCGAACGAGGAGGATGGAGGGGAACAGGATGGGGACGAGAACGAGGAGGAAGAAGACGAGGAGGAAGACGAAGACGAAGAAGACGATACCGACGAACTGCTTCGCGAGCTCGAAAAAATCAAACGGGAGCGGGCGGAGGAAAAGGCGCGCCAGGAGCGGGAACAGCTGGCGTCGCAGGCGGCTCAGCTGGGTCAAGCTCCGGGGTTGAACACGACCGTCCCGGGGACATTTACGGTCAAGAAACGGTGGGACGATGGTGGGTGCTTTTTTTCTTTCTCTTGTTTTGGTCCTCTTTCTTCTTCTCGCTCTTGGCGCGGCAGGGATCGCTAAGTCACTGTATTGGGTTTTCAGATCTCATCTTCAAGAACCAGGCGATGAACCAAAGGGAAAAGTCGGGCCACTTCGTGAACGATCTCCTACGGACTGAGTTCCACAAGTGCGTGTCCGTTCCTTGAGTAGGCGCTGTTCCTGTTTCTGACCGTTTTCTTCATAGGAAATTTATGGCAAAATTTATAAAGGCAAGTGCCGCAGTCACGAACGCCCAGGTAGATCGGAACGCTAAACGTGTCATTTTTGCAGTGATCCGACGGCGTTGGGACGGTTCGACTGGTACTTGGCACGAGAAATGCAAGTGCTGCGTAGCAGCCTTTGTACTATGTATGATCCGATCATTGCTCTATGCGGGTATCCGACTGCTGGATGGGTATACCCCTCTACACTTGTGCACGTTTTTCAAGGTCTTGGATATGTGAGTGGCGTCTACGAATCACCGATACATCTGTCGTGAGATGCCGTTACTTTACCGCGAGAATTCGATGGGGTCATTCATTTTCAAAGGTCCGTCTCAACGTACCTACAGCCATTGAACTGGCTGGCCTGTGGGGGCGAGAGTGTCCTATGACGGCGGTAGGACTGACATGAGTCACTAGTCACTCTAGTTGTTTGGTCCTCGACACTATTCTCTTCGGTACGATGGAGCCGTTTCTGTGTTTAGGGGAATTCAGCGGCATCCTCCATACGTCGTTCCAAACGTCTCCGATTTCAGATTACATAATCTCCGAGAGAGTATGGGATACTGTACTGAATATCTAGGATACGGACGTTGGATAGCGTGCTACAATTCGGCTCACTCGTCGTACGAACCAGCACGGACCAAGTTGACAGCGGTATACGCGAAGAAAGGGAATCAAGGACAAGTCGTATAAAACGTCGATATAACTGGAAACATGTACTAGGATATTCTTCACTGATCAAAAAAGCGAAACAAACAGAATCTGAATGATCGATAAGAAAAAGTTGAACTTGGACGGGCGTGCGCCCCGCGAAGATATGGAGGCGATTAGAAAAGCGTACAAGAAACGATGAAAACGAAACGCGTTCAGGGAGCCCACTCTGGAGGCATGAAATTCCAATCGATGGAGAGCACTCCGACGTCGAGATCAGCGAATTTCTGGAATAGGCCGGTGGACATGTCTTTGGGGAAAGTCAGCCAATGACCATCAGAATTCAAAGAAAAAAAGCAGAAGCATACCGAGATCCCCTGGGGCACACTCTGGACACTCGTCAGCCGTCAAGCCGTATTCTGTCCTCCCCGTCGTCAGGTCTGTGACTCTGACGTACTGCAAAGGATAGTATGAGTATGGGATCGGAAAGGGAGGGAAAAAGTCACGGACTTGGCTGCAGTGAGATCCAGAGTCATATATCTGCTGGGAAATGGCGACGATGGGGTCCGAGTTGACGTTGTACCAACCGCACGCGCCCAAGCCGGCATCAAACCATGTTCCCTGAAAAACAGAGGGGGTAGGGGGGTGGTAGTCAGTGTTGGAGAAGTGGAGTCGGCGTACCCTTCCGTTGTATGACTGTTTGTCGTCCAGCGGGAGCGGGGCTGCCCAGACCAAGCAGAGGAAAATGCTCAGTGCGGCGAAGGCGATGGACTTGAGCATCGTGAGCGAAGAGCAAGAGATGTGGACCGGGAGGCTGGCATATGTTGGATCGGTCAGCCCTCCATGAAATGTCTTTTTTTACAGTCAGAAATCGAATGTACTTTACCTGACATGCGGAATAACGGTGGATCGATCAACCCGCGAAAAAGTGTACTATTGCTTGCACGCTACATCGCGAAAATGACCGAGATCGAATGCCGTTGGTATGCACAACTCCTGGTCACAACTTGGATATGTTGTTTTATAGTTAGTCTGGTGACCAGACCGTCAATAAGATTTGACATCACACTGGACGGTCTAGTCGCCAGACTCTGATGTGTCCGTACTCCAAGAGGTTGGGTCCGAGTCGAAGCTTTCAAGATATAAATAATTGTTGCTTGCTAAGTATAGGTTGCTCGATTTGGGCTGCGACTCGGACATCCATGCGGGTCAAAATATCGACGAGCGCACCGCTACCTCCATTGAAAGCCTGGTTTCCTCTACACGGGACTGAATCTACAATATCCTCTTTCAAAACCCTCCTTTGTGCGTCCCTTCCTGTCCTTCGTAACATCTCGTCTTCTTCGCTGCGCCTTTCAATCGATGGCTACGAGCTGCTCGATAGTTCCGAGCTCGTTATCATTAGGGACGGCGACCTGATTTGGTGAGTCACCTGGACGCTCGCTTCTGGAAACTCACTGGTGCGTAGTATAGATGCATTAGACACCCCATGCGAAGACGCCACTGTTCCCCTTGGGCGGGTGGTTGCTCAAGCTGCCTCGCAGACAGTACCGGCCGGCTCTGGAACTGCAGCATCATACAAGCGAAAACGACGGGTGTCTGAATCGAGTTCGCCGAGCTCTTCTGATACGGACTCTGATGTTTCTCCGTGGCCACCCAAGAGAAGGGTCAAAATTCTACAGCAGGCGCGTGGGTGTGTCTCGCATGCAGTACGGACAGGTTCAGAGCCTACAGCGTCAGTGAAGCAGAAGAGACGCATGTCAACGTCAGGTTCATCGAGCTCCACATCCGACTCGCAATCCACCACTTCCGAATCTGAGTCGGATACTTCGGATGAGGATTCCACGTCAGAATCGGCGGATTCAGACGACTCCTCGCGTCCCACAACACTGAAAGTAGAGCCCATAAAAATTCAGGCGAGAGAGGGCCCTGAAGCCAAGTCACACATAGCACAACCGTACGTCCAGTTTTCGGTAGAGCTCACGTCACGACCGACAAACGATTACTAGGACGACATTTGTTCCTCCCGGGTATGGTAAACCACAAACGCGGTCACGAAATCTACGACGGCGACTAAAACGAATGCACGGGCGGGATTCGGCTGGCTTGTCCGAGGAGGGGCCTGTGTCTGGCGCGAATGCAGCTGTTCCAGAGAAAAAGTCGACGGCACCAGCCACAGTTGATGCAATGGCAGGCCTGATGTCACTTTCGCTGCGGAACAAGAATAAGGCAAAGAACTTTCGGGCACTGATAGGCAAACCTCTTCCACCCAAGATTATATTTGGGGACCAGGAAGGCGACGGCTCAACTGAGATGGCCACACCCGAGTGTCCGACCCCAGCGGAGGACACGTGCAAGCCACAAACGTCATCGACGCGGGCTGTTCCGCGTCTGATTCCGCCTTCGTCGCGCTCGTCTTTACCTCCCAACTTGTTTGTGACGAGTGTTGATGTCGAGGTTGACTTGCACAGAGAAAAGAAGAAGCGCAAGACGTCTGAAGAGGAAGTCACAGAGGTTGTTGCATCAGGTGGGGATGCAAGACTGGAGTCGCTTGCGGAGGAGCGATGGGAAACGCTGGTCAAGCTGACGAGCGAGAAGCAGGTGACGCCAGGGACTGCCGTTGGGTACAAGGTGAGCCCGATGTCGTGCCGATGATGCAATGCGGGGACTGACTTGTAGAATCAGGCACTCGGAATCAACCCGATCACGTATACGCCAGAATATCTTCTCACGGTCGGGCACGTGCAGTCGTGTGATGTCCATTCGGTACTGCTTCGGCCGCTACGTGAGCGTGAGAACATTTCGTTTAGTGGACCTGTGGACGAAGGCGATGCCGAAGTGGCTGTACAGGAACACACGTGGGCGGACATTCTCGCCGGTGATTGGCGGGTAATAGTTGAGTAATTGCGTCGTTCATCGGCTTGAGGTTCCGGTTTTACCCGAGTGATCAACAATTTTATATATTACGTTGCGAGTCATCCAGAATTTTCTTCAGTATTTTTTTTTCTTTCGTGGCGTAGTTATCTCTTCATCGACGCGGTCAACCCGCAAATTAACTATGATTCCCAAAGTCGCGAATCATTTCCTCGTTACCACCTCTCGCGCCGTAGCTCTCGTACAAAATCAGTCAGGCGCGCTCAGAAATGTCCTCCAGTCTGGCCCTGCCACGGGTGCAGGATCGTCATGGAGCAGCGCAGGCACTGGTGCTGGCCCAGGCGGTGCAAAGTTCCACGCCGGAGGCAAGTTCTACAAGGGTTACACCGTACGTGTCTCCTCCGTTGTTGCTCGCACACGACTGACTCGTCCTCGCAGGGCGCTGGCCGTGCCTTTACCCAGGCAAACTCCTCTGCAGCTCAGGATGGCGCCAAAGCTGACGAAGAAAAGGAAGAAATCAGGGTAACCTTTGTCACTCCCCATACCACCACAACGAAGACACACCGCACCCTCGCACGCCGACATTCCCTCTCCTTCCCCGCTGGTCTAAACGACCACGACCGCAATATTGCCACGGGTGTCTTGGTGCAGTTGCAGCTTCGTGATCGCCACACTGCTGCTACCGGCAAGGATCAACAGGGCGAGACTGAGCAAGAACCGCGTCCAGTCAACGCCTGGTCCTCTTTCTCCCTCGCAGTCGAAGACGCGTTGAACAAAAAGGATACATCTGCCGTCTTGCAACACGCCCGCTGGCTAATTGATTCCTCCCAAGAACCTTCGTTGTCCTACTCCGACCCTAACCTCCTCGATTTTAACCACACCCTTCGTGCTCTCGTGACCGTGAGCTCGCCAGCTAGCGTATCCCTTCTTGAGCCCCTCTACAATGCCCTCCTCCAGCGCGGCCTAACACCAAATCTGGGCACATACATCAATGTTATCACCGGTCTCACAGACAGAGACCGCGAGGTCCAAAAGTCGCTCGACGTACTCTCCTGGCGTGCAAAGCGACGCCAGCTCTCTGTTCTCGGGGACCTCGAAGACGCCCCAGGCGAGGAATCCGATGCTGACGAGACTCAGAGGGTGGCTTTGCTCGCTGAGCACAATTTTGCGGTTGCAATGCGCGTCTTCGACGCCGTTTGCCAGGCAGTCCCACAGCAAACATCCGATTCTGCCACATCCGGACGTCCGTTGGTCACTCACTTGCCAGCCAGCGTTTTCCATGCTCTTCTTCGCTCTTGTGCTGCTCATGCAAACATCGACGCTGCTATCCGCATATATGCTCAACTTGAGGCCCGGTCTCGACCCCCCCCTACTGATCTCATGTTCTATTACCTCCTGTCCACCTACGTCAACGCAGGTGATCTCACCGGTGCGAAAGAGGTCTTCCAAGAGTTCCGAGATCTCGGTGAACGGGGGTTGGTTGTGGAGGTCGAAAGACAGTTCCCTATCCAGCTCAGGATCTGGAACAAGATGATGCAGGGTTACTTCAAGGCTGGCCAACCAGCTGGTGCTCTCCGTTTGCTCGAGACCATGATGGACAGCGGGAATCCCGTTCAAGGTGACGTTTTATTCACCCTTGAGAACCATCGGTCCGCTGACACGCTATCCAGGCAACCTATCCTCCATTCCCTCTCCGGCCTCGTCGACGTTCACGACGATCATCAGCGGGTTCTCGGACGGACCTAAGCCTGACGTCAAAACTGCGTTGTCTTGGTTTGATCGTCTTCTCCAACAACCTGCCCCGTCCAGCCATACCGACGAGCCATCTCGGAATCCCTCACGTCCAGATCAGATCTGCTGGGGTGTCATGCTAGATGTCCTTGTGGAAGCGTCGTCTGAGCAAAGTGCTTACCTCGCAGAGCTCAACAGGTTATTTGACATCCTTGTCGACTGTGCACCCAAAGATGATTTGGGTATCAGGGTTTCGGACACTCTCATGGTTCTCGAAGCGAACGTCCGTCTTTTGGAGGAGTTGGCCAAATCAGATGGGTCTGTGACGACGACAAGCAGAGTGGAAGGAACGAGACGCTCTGTCGACTTCATTGACAGACATACTCGCAGAGTCACTGACCAACTGTTGTCCGTCAAGCCTGGTAAGAATCTTCCCAAGTACAAGGCGACGATGACGAGGATATTATCCGGCTACTTGGACGCTGTCGTGGCCACTTCGCCATCCATCCGTGCTCTCGAGCAATCGTTGTCTATGGTTCCTCTTCTCGCATGGCTCGGCACACCTTGTGCACCCTCAATTGCTCGCCCTCTTCTCTATGCCTACATGTCCGCTCCCCAGAAACTTGATGTTTTGGACATGGAAACGATTCTCCAGTGTGCAATCTCGCTCCCCGTGAACCCCTCTGTTTTGGATGTTTCCCCTTCTTCAGGTGCCGCATACACCGGCTTGATGCCACTGTTGCAGGCCATGAGCGATGCCAAGGTCGACTTACGGCTGGTGTCCAGCAAGGTGCAGGTTGCTGTGACGGAAGCCCTCTACGCCAACTTTACAGAGCGCGAGGTTTCTCAATTTTTGGATGGTCTTGGATGGTCTTTCAACCGCCTCAGGATGCCGTTTGCCGAGCGGACGCCTGAGGAGAACGGTGTTCCTCGTACTCCCACACCACCCTTGCCTTCTGCCGAGTTTGCTCCACCTTCGACACCGGTTATCATTGATGGGGACCTCAGTCGACAGATCGACCAGTGGTTCCCTTCGCATCCATCAGTCACGGTCAAGGACAGTTACAACACCCTCCAAGCCGCCATTTCTGCAGATGAGCCTCGTTATCCCCATCCAGCCACTCTTGGCAGGTTGATTAATGGACTTGGACGTGCAGGCAATCTTTCCGCTGCGCAATCAGTGTATTCTATCGCTCAACAGGTCCTTTTCTCTCCCTTCGTCGCCCAAAGCCCCACCTGGCAATCGCAAGCATGGTTCCAGATCGAAGACAACATGATCATTGCTTACGCACACGGAGGCGATATGGATACTGCGTATGCGCACCGAAGCCGGATCACTGCCGCCGGTGGTGTCCCCTCCCCTGACGCATATGGTTCGTTAATTGAATGTGTCAAGGATACCACGGACGATACCTCGAACGCCATGGCCCTCTTCTCGGAATGTCAAATGCTTGGAACGAAGCCCAATGTGTACCTCTACAATACCATCATCTCCAAGCTGGCCAAGGCGCGCAAGGCGGACTATGCTCTGGAGCTATTCCAACAGATGAAGACCAAATCGTCATTGCGGCCCTCTTCGATCACCTATGGTGCGGTGATCGCTGCATGTGCGAGGGTTGGCGACGCGGTAGCCGCCGAGCAGTTATTCGAGGAAATGACGAGTCAACCTAACTTCAAGCCTCGAATCCCGCCCTACAACACGATGATGCAACTGTTTACGCACACAAAGCCGGATAGGGAGAAGGTGTTGTACTATTTGGATAAGATGACTGAGGCCAAGGTTCAGCCATCTGCGCACACGTCCAAGGTAAGCTGTTCATCCCTCGTACTTCTATCTGGTCTAATCACGCCACAGCTCCTCATTGATGCTTACGGAACCATTGAACCCGTTGACGTGACGGCCATGGAAGAGACCTTCAAGCGGGTTGAGTCGAACCCGCGGGCCCGTGTTCAAGGCACACACTGGGCTGCGTTGATCAATGCTGATGGTTGTGTCATGAAGGACACTGACAAGGCCATCAGCGTTTTCGAATCCATCGCCTCACATCCGTCTTCGAAGCATAGTTCTTCGCCCCTTCCGGACGCCGTCTCCTACGAATCATTGATCAACGCCCTCGTGACGCGCAAACGGATGGACCTCGTGCAGCAATATATTACGCGGCTGCAGTCGACGGACGTACACATGACGGCCTACATTGCGAACCTGTTGATCAAGGGATACGCAGCTGAGGGTGCGATCGAGGAGGCTCGTTCCGTCTTTGAGAGCTTGGCGGATCCACCAAGCGGTGTTGCTGCTCCTGGCAACCACGTCCCGCACGATTCGTCCTTGTCTGGTTCTACATCTCCGATGTCCACCGATTCGGTTTCATATCGAGAGGTGAGCGCGTTTGCGTATGACCTTTGGGATTGTGTTTACTGAACACGCCTTTCTAGCCTTCAACATGGGAAGCCATGTTCCGCGCCGAACTTGGCAACGGTGATCGTGAACGCGCGATTGCACTGCTCGAGCGGCTAAAGGAACGGTATGTCGTTGCGTGCACTTGTTAGATCGTCGACCTG